>JAJOOS010004402.1:0-59560 GCA_029582725.1 Solanum chiquidenum
ACACAAATTCTATTAGTGTAAAAATCCTCAACTAACACCACTCCCCGGCAGTGGTGCCATTTTGATGTTCGTGTAATCAAGACACAACTTCCGATGCAAGTGTCTATGATCGTGCAATAGTATAGTAACCCAACCAAGGGTTGGGGTAGTGTCCCAAGGGAGTGGTTTTGAGAATTAGTAGAAAATTAGAATTTAGTTCTAATTAGTCGTAGTTAAAGACATTATCAATTAAAAACATTGTAAATTAAAGGGGTGACCCAAACGTCAATTAACAAATTGGGGTTTGTCACAGGTAATTAAGTAAAAACAACAAAATAACAAGGAATACTAAACAATGAGAGGGGTTCTTGGGATGTGATTAGGAATACGGAATAAACAAGATTATTGGGTACATGCTTTTGATAGATAACTTAGGGGTTGTTTGGTTTGAATACAAGTTATGTTGGGATTAATTATGCTGGGATTAGTTATACTAGGATAAGTTATGCTGAGATTAGTTATACTGAGATTAATTTTTGTTGCTTGTTTAGTTCGTCATATTCAAACTTATATGCATGGCATAATTTCTAAGAATAAGTTGTTTGTTTACAAAAATACCCTTCATCTTATTTAGTTGTTTTGTTTTTTACATTTTCTCTGTAAGTTTTAGTTATTCATTCTTAAAAATAAAATTTTCCATCTTATTTAGCTTAAATATTTTTTGGTGTGCATTTACATGATTGTGCCGTGTGTTTTTAAAATTAAACTTTCATCTTATTTAACTTTAAAATAAAACTTCCATCTTGTTTAGCTTAAAAATAAAATTTCAATCTTATTTAGCTTAAAAATAAAACTTTCATCTTATTTAATTTAAAAATAAAACTTTAATGTTAAGTTTATTAAAAGTAAAATGATTTTATTGTTAAAGTTATCAACATTTTAATTGATATATAAAATATAATATTTAAGTGAGTAATAAACTATTTAATTAAAAATATGCAATTTAGTAGTGGAGTGAACATTTTGAGAGAAATTAAAATATAAATAGCATTAAGAATTAGGTAAATAAATTCAACTTATATTATATTCATAAATAAAAATTTATATTTATAAAATGTAATTTTTTAATAGAAAAATATATTATCATAAGAACAAGGAATAATTAAGGTTGTGAATGTTATTATAAATGTTGTTAAAAATTATGTTAATATACATGAATGTAAAGTGGTGTATAAAATTGGAGTTTAAGGATGGTATTTTTGTTATTTTACCTACCTAATCCCAGGATAAGTTATCCTGGGATTACTATCCCACTCCTAGGAAGCATAACTTATCCCACGACTAATTATTAATCCTGGGATAAGTTATTCCACCCTTGGCAACCAAACAACAGATTAAGGACCACTTAAAAATTATCCCTGGATTAAATCCTCTTGTTCATCACACCAAACGACCCCTTATAGACTAATTATGACTAGGCTAGACTTTAAGGAGGATAAGCTCTCTATCGAGAAACTTACTCCGTTTCAAATGGGTTCCTCTCGGACACCCACTTGCCGCATGAAGACCAACCTACGCCTTAGCCCACTTACTCTGTCGAGCTGAGTGTGTGGGAATGAGA
Organism: Solanum chiquidenum; assembly: GCA_029582725.1. Classification (NCBI taxonomy): domain Eukaryota; kingdom Viridiplantae; phylum Streptophyta; class Magnoliopsida; order Solanales; family Solanaceae; genus Solanum; species Solanum chiquidenum. Next base: position 1,601 of record JAJOOS010004402.1, read on the forward strand.
CTAGGGTTCACTCTCTTGAGCTGAACCTCATGTCTTCAAAACCCTCTCAAACTTAGAGCAAAAATATGAAAAAGTACTATTCAATGCTAAAAATTATAATATTGTTCGACTCTTTAAATTCTCCCCCTCAGCTACAACTCTTAATGAGTATTTATAGTTTTAGAAAGTGTGCTGCGAAAGATCCATTCGGTGCAGTTAGTCGGGACCGCCGATGCACTCAGTGATTTTCCCTTTGGTCTGCTTCATCGCCTTTCATCTCATGCCTTCAGCATCTTCGCATCCTGGATCATTGAGCAGTATGGTACTGCTTCACGGAACTGTTCGGCGACACACCGACTGCTCCTTTTCAAAGTCGACTTGCTCCTTTCTTTCAAGCCTCAACACATTAGAGCAAAAGGCGATCTTCAGGCCTGTCGGCGACTCGCCGAATGGATTCGGCGATCCTCAGGTCTTCATTTCTTCGTTCTTTTTCAGACTTTTTGTTCCTTTTTGCCAAGTAGTGTCCATGCTTTGCCTCAAACTCAAAATACCTTAAACTCAAAGTTATTCATCAGTTATTGAGACAAAATAAACATTTAAGGACACTAATTCTATCAAAATATAGCCCTAAATGAGTCCAATTTGTGGACTCATCATACTCAATACTTAACAACATGAGGAAAATAATTCTCAAACGCCATTTTCTTTCAAAACTTAAGCTTTTTCATGAACATGCAAATTTAAGGAAATCATGGAAACACATAAACACACATGACTTCAAGCAAAATCAAACCAAAAGGAACTCATTACCTCAAGCTAGAATAGGAGGAAACAAATGAGGATATCGGGACATCATATTGGCCTAGGCCTCCCAAGTAGCACCATCAACTAAATGTTTTTTCCATAACACCTTTACAGAAGCAACCTCTTTGTTCCTCAATCTCTTTACTTGTCGGCCTAAGATCTCCACCAGAACTTCTTGATAAGAAAGGTTCTCTTTCACTTCTAACCCTTCTAGGGGAATTATGGATGTTGGATCTCCAACACAATTTTTCAACATAGAGACATGGAAAACTGGATGCACCGACGCCAACTCATTTGGCAAATCAAGCTCATGCAACCTTACCAACACGCCTCAAAATTTGATATGGGCCTACAAAACGGGGACTATGTTTCCCTTTCTTAAAAAACCTCATTACACCCTTCATGGGTGAGATTCTCAAGTAAACCCAATCAAACACATCAAATTTAAGGTTTCTCCTTCTAACATCCGCATAAGCCGTTTGTCGACTTTGGGCCATTCACAACCTCTCTCTAATGAGTCAAACCTTCTTTATAGCCTCATGAACTAACTCGAGTCCTATCAAAGCGACCTCACCCACCTCAAGCCATCCTATAGGAGATCTACACCTCCTACCATAAAGAGCCTCAAATGGAGCCATACCAATACTAGAATGGTAGCTATTATTATAGGCAAATTCAAACAACGGAAAATGGTCATCTCAATTTCCCTTGAAATATATCACGCAAGCCCTCAACATGTCGTCCAATATTTGGATTTTTTTTTTTGCTTGTCCATCGGTTTGGGGGTGAAAAGTTGTACTAAGCTTAACTTTCGTGCCAAGACCCTTTTGGAAACACTTCCAAAATTGTGACGTAAACTAAGTACCTCTATCAGAGATGATGGAAAATGGCACTCCATGCAACCTTACAATCTCTCTCAAATACAATTTAGCATAATCTTCCGCCGTATAGGAAACTTTGATGGGAATGAAATGGGTCGACTTCGTCAGTCGATCTATTACAACCCAAATTGAATCATATTGTTGCCGAGTACGGGGCAATCCAACTACGAAGTCCATATTCAAATCTTCCCACTTCCAAGTCGGAATGCTAAATCTTTGGATAAACCTCTCGGTTTTTGATGCTCAACCTTAACTTGTTGACAATTAGGACACTTAGCCACAAATCTACAATGTCCTTTTTCATCCCATTCCACCAATAGATCTCCCACAAATCAAGGTACATCCTGGTGGCTCCCGGGTGATTAGAATACCAAGAACTATGGGCTTCTGACATGATTTTTTCCCTCAAGTCATTAACATACAAAACACACAAATGACCTTAATATCTTAGGACACCATCTCTACCTTGGGAGAAAGACTCTATGGATTTATTTAGTACCACCTCTTTCAATTCAACTAAGGTCAGATAAAGACATTGTTTGGCCTTTACATCAGCCATAAAAGATGATTCAGAACCATTATGGACAATAACACCACCCTTGGTATAATCCAATAGTTGAACTCCCAATCAGGCCAACCTATGAACATCTCAAACCAAATCTTTCCTCTCATCATCTACATGTGCAACACTACGCATGGATAACCTACTAAGTGCATCCGCTACCACATTTGCTTTGTCGGGGTGATAGAGAACACTCATATCATAGTCCTTCAACAATTCAAGCCACCTCCTTTGGCGAAGATTTAGATCATTTAGGGTAAACACATATTGCAGGATTTTATGGTCAGTGAAAACATCCACATGAACACCATACAAATAATGCCTCTAAATCTTTAAGGCAAATACAACTGCCGCTAATTCAAGATCGTGGGTAGGATAGTTCTTTGTTGTCACGACCCAGGGGTACCTCCTAGACGTAACATGGCGTACTTGACCCCGAAGGGGTCTCATACAATCCCTTAGCATAATCATAACATAAGATAATGGAAAAGTATGGAAAATTTAAAACTTTTTTTAAACCATACAATCGAAAACATTTTCATAAGCAAGCAGAAGTTTTTACTACAATGTCTCAAACCATCTATAAACTCTTGAATAAAACTCTTGGGACGTAGCCCATACAAAGTCTAAAACATAAAGAAATTACATAAAGGAAATATGGGTTTGTCCACGAAGCTATGAGGACTCACAAATTCTTCAACTATTCTTGTTTCTTAGGAACCTAGCCTCCAAAGGAACTCAATCTCTGAAACCCTACATTTGATTAGAATGTAGGCAATATGCGTAAGTATAAAATATACGAGTATGAAAGCTAGCACAACATCATAAGAGCATCTCAAAATGGTTAGTCAACATAAGACATATAATAAGAGATAATAACATGGTCATAGTATAATCAATATAGTCATAACATGATCTCTAATATAAGCATCATATAATCATAAGTCAACATAAGACATAGTTAATGAGCATATGAGATAAGTCATAATCATATAAGCATAATTTACTCTTAGTCATCTATACCATAATAACACCATTCTCAAGTAACCTCAAAAGCATACAAGTGCAAAGCATGAATAGCATCCCATAATACCACCCAAGCCAAGTATCCCTTTTTAGTCATCTTAATCATAGTCTATATTCATGGTCAATTCTCTAAACTTTTGTACCATAAGGGCACCATACTTATAGGTAATCTCAGAGCACACTTGTGCAATGCATGAAAGGTATCCCATACTACCTCATGAATCCACGTGATTTGGACTAATTTAGGGCCTTATTTTAATAGATTTAGTGTCCTCAAATGCATATTTTGTACCAATACCTGATGTAAATCCTTTATTTTTAGGTATTTGGATTGAGGAACAAAGCATGGAAACTAATGAGAAAAAAGGAACAAGGCAGCTGAAAGAACGAAGAAAATAAGGCCTGATGATCACCTAACCTATTGGGCGAGTCGCTGAATGGCCATGATCTCTCCTAAAGTTCCAGTGTGCCAAGCCCTGAAAGAGAAAATCAAGTCGGTGATAGAAAGGAGCAGTCGGCGAGTCGCCGAACTGTTCCGCGATGTAGTGCTAGATCGCCCAAAGTTACAGAACTTGAAGATGTTGAAGGCCAAAGCAAAAAGGCGATGGAATTGACCAAAGGACAGATCGCTGAGTGGATTGGCGATCCTAACTTATTGCACCGAATGGTCCTTCGTAGCACATTTTCGGTGACTATATATACATTTTTAAATTCTTAGTTTAGTATCTAGTTTTTCATTATAGAATCTATTATCAGTTTTTGAAGTTTTTAGAACTGAGAGTATTGAGACAATATTTTCCTTAGCTTTAAAGAATTGAAGATTTCCATTTTTGAGAAATTGGAAGTGGGACTTTGAGATTCTTCAACCTTGACCATTGTAAAGATGAAATTAATCTTACCCAGTTGATGGAAACCCAGTTTGGTAATGATTTCTATATTTTTATGATGTCTAGCTAAAACCCCAATTCTTGGGGTGTGATTATGGGTTGATTTAGCTGTTGGGTATTGTTAATTGATAGTTTAAATGATGTTTAAAAGTGATTTCAATTAGTAATTGTGGTCTAATTTAAAAGGGTTGTAGTTGCAAATGCAACTCTACCTTCATGTTTTTGGCTTGCTCGAGAGAGAGGTTTTAAACCCAAGATTACTGATTTGATGGTCTGTGGGTATTGGGTTGTCATGGGTTCAGCTCGAGAGAGTGAATCCTAAACCATTTTCCACACATTCAGCTCGAGAAAGTGAATGGACTAAATTGTAGGCTGTTCTTAATTGCTTCTTATTGGTGTTCGAGAGAAACCAATTTAATTCGGGGTAAATTATTCAAGAGAAAGTTTATCGCCACTAAAGTCTAGCTTATTCATTGATTTACAACTATTTACTATTAGTTGCAATCACCTATTTGTCTACCTTAGCCCATAATCCAATCACATCCCAAGAACCCGTCTCCTTACTTGTTTCATTCGTGTTATTTGCTGCTGATTATAGTTGATAGTTACAATAAAAAAAACCTATTATTTGACACTTGTGTCACCCCAAACTTGAACTATGCTTTTATTCGTAAATGTTTTTACCTATGATTAACTTGAGCATATTCATGCTTTTCTATTGATTCTCAAATATGTACCACTCCCTGTGGGATTCGACCTCAACTCACTTAGTTGGTTTATATTACTAACTAATGATTGTTGATGCTTAGAATTGGATGAAGTGTCTTTGAAATGTTATTAATCAAAATGGCGCCGCTACCAGGGAATTGTGTTACTTGAAAAGTGTTAGTTAAGTTAAATTTTTTTCTTGTTAGTTATAGTTGAACTTACTTAATTTTTAGTTTTGGTTTTGTCTTGCTGTTTTGAGCAGAATAAAGGAGCCTATCTGGTAGCAACAGTGACCCAATGGATCACCCTCATTGAGATCGATGATTTGTAGGGATAACATCCTAAATTTTAAGCAATTGGAGGGTGAGGGTATTTATGAGTTGTGGCAAAGGTTTAAGAACCTATTGCAGCAGTGCCCAACTCATGAGGTTCCAGATAAGATGCTTCTGGAATGTTTCTACCGGTGTCTTGGGCCCAAAAATAGAATAATTGCCGACCAACTCTCTTCGGGCTGCTTGATGCGACATTCCTATGAGACTGCAGCCCAACTCCTTGATTATGTGGCCAAGACCAATAAGGAGACAAAAAAAGACCAAGAATTGGCCACATTGTTGACTCAATTGGATGTCTTGGTCAAAAGAGTCATGAAATTGGAGGTAATGTCCAAAAGAAAGGACAGGTACATCCCCCCTCACGAGCGTTAAAAGATGAAGAAGCAAGTTGGTGGGAAAATTGAAGATGTCCTCCTACTCATCCTACACAAAGTCGAAGAGAACGACAGAGTGTTGGAGGAGTTAAGAGAGAATGTCTTAATGTTGAACCAGATGAAAACCTCTCATTCCATGCTCTTTCAGCTACTAGGGTCTCAAATGGACCAAGTGCTGTCTCACCTCCAACCAGAGCCAGAAGAGGGGTTTACTTATGAAAATGAGGCGAACCCCACTAATGGAACTTAAGTGTGGACTTGCATCATGCCACGACGTTAACTAAGGCACTTCTTGGGAGGCAACCCAAGGTTTTATCGCTTTAATTTTGATTTAGAAATAATGGTGTGTGATTGTGCAGGTCAAAGTGAGGAAGGTGTTTGAGAAGTGCAAGTTGGCGAGCTGATAGTCAAATTGGCGACTCGCCGAAGAGGTTGGCGAGCCCGACTTGGACCTCTGTTGGACTCAAGACAATTTCAAATTGAAGTCTGTAAATCTCAGCGAGCCCAGGAGCAACTTCGCGAATCGCTGACCTCACAACTTAGTCAGTCATTTGGACCCCCACATTAACTGGAGGTCCTGTAAAACTCGGCGAGGTAAGAGCCCACTCGGTGAGTCACCGAGTGGGTCGGTGAGCAAAACTAATGTCACCAAATGGGCGAGAACTGGACGGCTTTTAAAGGCCAAAGGTTTAAACTTTCAAACTCTTTCACTTTCCCTCACTTTTGATCTTCCAAAACTTAAACCCGCAAAGTTTTTTCTTTCTTTCTTGCATTTTTATCGTATTTGGTCATTGATTGTGTGTTCGGAGTGGATTACTTTGCCGCCTAGCATTTCAATTTTGATTATTCGGCATCTAAGGTTGGTTTTCCAAACCCCGAGTTTATTTTTAGAAATTCGTACTCATTTTCTAGTAATTTGATCTTAGTGATGTGTGCTGGGCCTCTACGATCTTAATTGTTTATGTATGTGCCTGTGTTAATTTGATAATCTTGCCTGTAATGTTTATGGTTGAATTCCCATGATTTTGTGCCTTAAAATTGGTTAAAATTTGTGGGGTTATGCTTGCATGTTGTTGGGTCTAGTTGGGTGAAGTCTAAGAAGCCCATATTTGTGCCAAATGACGTATTTTGCCCAATGATGGAGCGGTTGACGTCATTCTTAAGGGCAAAAGTCATCAAATGGCCACATTTGGCCAAATCGGGAGAAGTATGAGTATCCTGGGGGCAGGGGTGTATTGGGTCTGAGCTTAATTAGAAGAGTGTGTGTTTTGATTTTGTTTTCGGGGGATGCAGGGTTGAATTTGAGAAGTTGGGTTGAAAGTAGGCACATTTGGTCATTTGGTGCGCTGGGTCGAGCTCGCTGAACCACTCGGCGGTTCACCGAAGTTCCTCATCTCACCTTTAATTTCATGCAAAATGTGAAGATTCGTTCTGTAACTTTCGGCGAGAAGCCTGAGGTCGTCGAATGCACTTGACGACTCGCCGAAAGTCCTTCTCTATCACCCGTTATCTGCGCCCCTGACCCTTAATTGCACTATAACATTCGGCGGGCTAAGCCTTGCTCGCCGAAAGGCCCTTCCATCGCCAACATGCCAAAATTTCTCTAATTTTTGAACCAATACTTTTGCAAGCCCGATCTAGCTCGCTAAAGTGATTTGGCGACTCACCGACTGGTTCGACGAGTCTATTTGCAACTATTTTTCTGTGCATCTAATTGAATTGTTTTTAATTTTTCGTGATGTTTTCCAGATATGGTAAGGACAAACATCGACATGCCACCCCGAAAAAGAGCACGGGGTATCATAATCAATGAAGGGGGATCAAATCCTCCCAAAAGAGGAAGGCAAGAGCCTCCAACTAGAGGCCAGAGCATAGGTAAGAGGCCCACAGTTAAAAGAGTGGATGTTGACTTCCGGGCTGCTTTATCTAAGCCTAAGGATGACCAGCCTTTAAAGTCTCGGTGGGCTGAGATCCGGGCTAAAACTCACTCGGACTCAGGTAGAGTCCCCTCAACTTCAACCCCAGCAGATTCAATACCAGCTCTGGCACCTCCTATGGTTCCTGTGCCACCAGTCGTCCCTCTTCCCAGGCTTCTGAACAGGTTGAAAGGTGATGTATTGCAAACTATTCTCGAAGAGAAGTTGTTGTCTACAGAGGGCCTTGAGGGCAAATACTCCGATGTGAGGGACACCCTCCGCTTCCAAATATTTGAGCAGTTCACCAGGCCCCGAGGCCCCTATATTTCTTCATGGGTTCGGGAGTTCTATACAGCGTATGGTGACTTGGTCCAGAAGAAAAAGAAGAAGGCCAGCGAGTTCAGACTGGTTAAGTTGGTCATGGTCTATGGAAAGAAAGTTGGGTGCAGTAGCGAGTACATCAACACTGTACTTGATAGGGGGTATGGCTTTGACTACCCCAACCTGGCTACCACTACATCGTCATTGGATGAGCTCAAGGGTTGGTTATCTCCCCTCATCTCAGACACCACCCCGAGGTGGATAGAGGTAGAAGTCCTGATGAGTCCACAATTGGACTCATTTAGGGCTGTATTTTAATAAAAATTATGTCCTCAAATGCTTATTTAATCTCAATATCTAATGAAAACTTTTAAGTTTCAGGAATTTGAAGTTTGAAGGAAAGCATGGATACTACTTCGCAAAAAGGAATGAAAAGGCTGAAATGAGCGAGAAAATGATGGCTTGAGGATCGTCGAAGGGTTTCACATCGCCTTTTGTTCCAGTGTGCTGATCCCTAAAGGAAAGTATCAAGTCGGCGGAAAAAGGGGAGTAGTTGGTGCATCGCCAAGAAGGTCCGTGAAACAGTACTATGTCACCTAATGACCCAGAGCACGACGATGCCAAAGGATGGTACAAGACGACGATGAACTACACTTAAGGGTGAATCGTCGAGTTGATCGGCGATTCCGACTAAATGTCACCGAGTGATCCGCCACAACACATATTTTTGAAAACTATAAATACTCGTTGAGAGTTATAGCTTAGTATTAGCTTTTAGAAAGAGACTTTAGTGTAAATTTTAGATAATATATTTCTTGGTACTTTTTACTCTCAAGCTTGGAGAGGGTTTTGGAAAACTTGAAGAAAGGAGTTCATCTTCCCCAAGTTGGAAGTGGGTCTTCTCTATTCATTTTCCTTTGCTTAAATCAAGGTCTAATTTCTTATACCCATTTGATTTCACTATCATTTTAGGTGTATTTTGTTATTTCTTGGTGTGTGGCTAAAAACCCCCAATCTTGGGGTGTGATTTAGCAAATATGTGTTGATATTATTGTTGGGTCTCGCTTGATGGTAGGTTAGATTTATTTTAATCGAGATTTCACCTAGTGGTTATGGTTTAAGTTAATGGGTTTGTAGTTGCAAATACAAAGCCACCCATGTGTTTTCAGCTTGCCCGAGAGGGAGGTCGCGAAACCAATACCACTAGACTGATGGCCTAAGGAGTGGGTCAACACGAGGTTCAGCCTGAGAGGGTGAGCCCTAGTCCCATATCCTAACACTCAGCTCGAGAGAGTGAGTGGGGTAAGGCATAGGCTGGCCTTTATGCGACAAATGGGTGTCCGAGAGGAATGCATTTGAAACGAGGTAAGTTACCCGAATGGGAACTTATTTCCATCTAAAGCTTAGCCTAGTCACTATTATCTTGCAAATTTTCTATCGAAATCATGTACCCAACTATTTATCTCAACTTGTATTGCGGTCACACCCCAAGAACTCGTCCCCATACTTGATTTTCTTATTATTTTTGTTGTTTTAGCTATACTTGTGACAAAACCCCAACTTGATATTTGACACTTTTGTGTCCCCCCTTTTAATATATAATATTTTTATTCGTTAATGTCTTTAGATACGACTAATTAGAACTAGATTTTTTTTTCTATCAATTCTTAAAACCGCTCCCTTGGGACACGACCCTAACTCTCGGTTGGGTTACTATATTATCGACGATCGTAGACACTCGAGCCGTAGTCGGTATCATTGGTCACGATAATCATCAATATGGCGCCGTTGCCGAGGGAGTAGTGTTATTTGAGAATTTTTGGATTAGTAGAATTTTTGTTCTTCTTCGTTGTAATTTACTAACTTCACTTCTAGTTTTGTTTTTCATTAAGTTGTCCATTTAGATGAGCATGGCTGAGCAGAGTAGTGGCAAATTGGTTGAAATGAGCCAAGGAGTCCAAAAGGACCTCACGCTGACCGCACTAGCATCTCAGCTAAACATCTTGGCCACCAAAATCTCAGAGGTGGAACTTCAATGTAGTAGCAAGGGGAGGAACATACCCCCTCATGAGCGGAAGAAGTCTTGAGATGGGGAAAAAATCGTGTTGAGGACACACTTCAAATCATTCTCCAAAAGATCACCGATCAAGATCGGGTGTTGAAAGAAATGAAGGAGAATATCGAACTGTTGAATCAAATGATCGGATCTCACTCTAGATAAATCCAGCTAATCAGGTCACTCCTGAGTTTTGCAGTGCCTCATCTCCACCCAAATGACATATTGGGGTCACCTAGTAACACTAGGGCTAACCCCAATAACGGAGAATGAAATAGGATTTACGTCGTGCCACGACATAAAATAAGGCGCTTCTTGGGAGGCAACCCAAGGTTTTACTGATTTTAATTACTATGTTAGAATAATGGTGTGTTGGTTTTGTAGGTTAAAGTGAGAAAGGTGTTGTTGAGAAGTGCAAGTTGGCAAGCCAAGTATTCAGTTGGCGACTCGCCGAACCTATCGGCGATTCCAATTTAATCCGCCATTGTGACCCCAAAATAAAGGATGTCCTGTAAAACTCGGCGAGATGAGTATGCGTTCGGCGCATCGTCGAATGGATCGGCGGCAAGACTAATGTCGCTGAATGGACGAGAACTGAACGGTTATATAAAGACCAAAGGTCAAATTTTTGAATCTCTCACTTTCCCTCATTTTGAACTCCTCAAAATCACACCAAAGGTATTTTTTCTTAGATTGTCACCTTAAATTTGTATTTTAGTCGGTGATTAGTGCTTGAGGTTGGAATTCTTTGTTGCCTAGCATTTAAAAAAGAAAGCAAATTGATCAGCATCGAAGGTTAGTCTCTAAAACTCCAAACTTATTTGTGATAATTTTTCACTCTTTTGCAATTATAGTATTAGGATGAAGTGTGCTGAGCCTCTCTGATAGAAATAGGGTATTGTGATGCTATTGTTAATTCGAAATTTTTTCCTGAAATGTTTAATAGTCGAATGCCTTAGTGTTTGTGCTTTGATTTGAATGAAATTGTATTGGGTGACTACATTTTTAAGGGTACTCGTAGTTAAAAGGCAAAATTTGGTGAAACCAGAAATAGTCTGAGTACTCTAGTGTGATGGGAAGTATGGGTCTTGTGTGAATACCGTGTATGCATGCTTTGAATTTGCTTTTGAAGCTCATAAGGTCGGTTTCGAGAGTTGGATTGCAAAGTGGGAACGTTGTGTCATTCGGCGAGCTGGTTCGAGCTCGCCGAACGATTCGGTGGTTCGCCTATGGGTATTAGGCCGCCCTTAATTCATGTCCCTAATGCTGCGAAATCTGTAACTCTTAGCGGACACATTCATGATCACCAAAAGTTGTTGGCGACTCGCTGAATAGGCTATTTCTGCGTCAATTTGCCTAAAGTTCAAGCAAAGCCTTTCGGCAAGCTCGACCTAGCTCGCCAACAAGGTTTGGCGACTCGCAGACTGGATCGGCGAGTTATTCTGCAAAAATATTCTTTATGGTTGTGTTGAGTTTTGCTTAATCTATTGATATTTTGCAGATATGGTACGCACATACTTAAACGAGCCACCTCAGAAAAAGGCAAAAGTAATTACGATAAATGAAGAAGGATCGCTCCCTTCAGAGAAAATAAAGCAAGATCTCACACCGGGAGATAAAGGCAAACGAAAGAAGCATATCGCTAAAAAAGGGTCAGCTATTGAGCTAGATTTCTCTGAGCCGGATGATGAACAACCTTTGATTCACCGATAAAATAGGCTCAGAGATAGACATGAATCCACACCCACCAGAGTTCCATCAATCGTAACTCCTCCGGCGACTGAATCAGTGCCATCTCCGACACCACCTCCAGTGGCCCCTGCACTCCCCGTAGCTCTACCTCCACCCAGATTGCTGAACAGATTGAAAGGTGATAGTTTACGAACCATTCTAGAAGAAAAGTTACTATCTGTGGAGGGTTTGGAAGGTAAGAATGTTGAGGTGCTTTACACACTCAGGTATCATGAGTTCGAGTAGTTCACTAGACCACGGGGTCCTTACATCCCTTCCTGGGTTCGGGAATTCTACTTAGCCTATGGGGAGTTGGTCCCGAAAAATAAGAAAAAGGCAGGCTAGTGAATTTCGACAAGTGAAGTCGGTTATGGTCAGGGGCAAGGAGGTGGAGTGTCACATCGAGCATATTAATATTGTATTGGGTCGACCGCTGCACTCGGTACTGCCCTACCAGGGTTTGCCTATTGCTCCATCCTTGGACAATTTGAAGGGTTGGTTAGATCTGATGATCTGCGACATCACCCCGAGGTGGATGGATGCAAGAGCTCCTATTGAGAAGAGGGATATGAACATCGCCTCCCGGTACTGGTTTGGCTTCATCAGCAGAGCTATCATGCCATAACAAAATGAGTCCATCCTACGTCATCTTAAGGCGGCCTGCCTTGGTTCTATCATGTCCAGGAGGCAGATCGACCTGGGGCTGCTGGTTTCATAGGAGATGGCTATGAGAGACAAATAGACACAGACGTCTCTACCTTTTCCTGTTCTGATCATTGAATTATGCCGGAGTTCCAGAGTACCCCGGGATCATGCTAGAGATATAGAGATCACCCCGTCTTTCTCCACCGATATCCGGCATATAGAGGTCGAGTTCACATGAGAGGAGGCTGATGGTAGGAGGGCTGCTCCAGCGAAACTTCTCCAGAGGTTGATGTTAACTCATTACCAGCAGCAGAACCTTCGTCTACTTCGGCCTCGGAGTCTTCAGGTATACCTACTCCTTTTCTCAGACCCCAGGTGCCTCCCCTTTCTCTCAGCCTACCAGGGTCACTCATGCCATGATCCTGATGATGGGGTGGCTTGCCTATTCAGCGGATGTGAGGGCGATGCGATTGGACAAATCCATCCTAGGGATAATTGACATTTCTATCTTGACTGCATTGATCCCTCTTAGGACCACGATTGATGACCTGACTACCAGAGTCACGGCTTGCGCGAACAAACAGTGGGAAACACATGAGGTTTCAGTATTAAAAGCTGAAATAGCAGAGTTGAAGAAGGATGTAGCCTATTTGAATGCCACCGACTTCACTATACTGATGTAGAGAGAAGATGACGAGGATGCCCCTGAGACTTTGGGGATTCCTCCGGCTACTATCAGAGATGTACAGAGGGGTAATACAGAGCATGCAGAGTTGGATGTAGAGACTGAGGATAAGTTGATACATGTGAACACTGAGGAGACACAGGAGAGCAGAGAGGAGGGCATATTCAGAGACTTGCCAGATCTTATAGGAGTGGTTGTGCAGCCAATGATCCAAACATCGTCGACTGAGATGTCCACAGCAGTTCCCAGTGGATCCGGCATGGCTATTCCGTCTAAGGCTACTCCGGGCACTGATGCCCATGCACAGACTGCCACACCAGGCACTGAGGCCCCGACAGATGGAGAGACTGTGTAGACAAGAGCTTTCTTTACCTCGCTCTCTGTCTTATTTTTCTTTAACTTTTGAACACTTTTAGTTGCATTTGAGGACAAATAGCTTTTGTGTATGGTGGGGTGAGGCCCATACCTTTTGTATTGATAATTTCATCTTTTGTGTATATTTGGGTTGTTTTGTTTAAAATTGTTTTTACACTGCTTTTTGTGGATGTTTGAGCTCATTGCTCCTCTTTTTAATTTTGATTTTGACCCTTCCGGAAAAAAATTGTTTTTCGAATATTTTCGCCACCGCTTGTGTTGAAAGTGGCTGTTCTTTCGCAAAATTTAAATCTCAGTTCCGATCAATACTAATGACTTGAATAGTGCTCTCAATAGAACGAACATAAATGTGTGGCTACGATGAGACCAAATGAAGTTGCATAGAAAATATGTGAACTCTTTGCATCTTGTTGGGATTAGCTATTTATCGAATTGATTCTCTTGTAAGGACCGTTACACATTAGCAAAAGTGTGTAGTCTTGTTTGACTTAAGTGTCGATGCCTTGTGTGGTTAGCTTACTTCGAACCAAGCATGAATAAACCTAGAATTTTCCCTGTTAGTCTGATTGATTTAGAAAGGTGTCCTCTTGATATGATTTTAGGTAACTTCAAAGAGTGTGAACCAAATTTGACATATACCTCTTTTGTGGCCTACCCGTGAGCGTGTGAAACTCTTTTGAACACCCCTTGAGCCTTACCTTTCTTTCGAAGAACCTTGATGAACCCTAGACCTTACTTAACCCACTACCTATAATCCTGTAGAGTTGTGATTTAGTGAATAGCCAACTTAGGCCGAAAGCCAAAGTTGGGGGTGTGGTGAAAAGGAAAAGGAGAAGTCAAGAGTGCAAGAAAAATTCTCTCTAACCCATGGTATTGCAAGACAAAATGGAAACCCTCTAAAAAAGAATATTTTTTTTTGAATAAAAGCGCATTAGGAATTGGGTTTCCAAGCAATTCATGGAGAGTGAATGAAAGGATGACTTAGAAGCACTAGAAGAAAAAGTGACAAGGGAAGGAAAAAGGACATTTTGAGAACACCACATCTCACGAGGATGAAAAAGTCACTGAGCCTAAATGACCATACCTTTACAGTCAGCCCCATTACATGCCTTGAAAAGACCTTTTTTATCTTGAGTAAGTCGAATCAAAAGTCAATTGGAAAAAAAGGGCAAACCTATGGGTGCAGTTATGCATTGTGTTTCTCTTTTTGAGTGTGAGCGTTGCATCTGATTCCTGATCTTAAATTGAGTAGCCTCTATATGTGAATATGAAATCATTCTTTGTGTGAGGCCATTTAGATACTTTCGTTGAGCTTGAACATATATTAGTAGAATGTATTGTGAACATGAGAATCATTGACATTGGTGTGTCACAACTTGAATCTTTGCATAAGTAGTTTGAAGTCTTGTTGTGTACATTCATGATTGAATCTTGTGTAGCACTATTTTAGACATCCTTTTTTAGCAGCTGAACTTGAGTTTGCTTGAGGACAAGCAAAAATTTAAGTTGGGGGTGTTGATGAGTCCACAAATTGGATTCATTTAGGGTTGTATTTTAATAGAAATTGTGTCCTCAAATGCTTATCTTATCTCAATATCTGATGAAAACCTTTAAGTTTTAGGAATTTGAAGTTTGAAGGAAAGCATGGACACTACTTCGCAAAAAAGAACGAAAAGGCTGAAAAGAGTGAGAAAATGATGGCCTGAGGATCGCCGAGTTCACTTGGCGAATCACCGAAGGGTTTCACATCGCCTTTGTTCCAGTGTGCTGAGCCTTGAAGGAAAGGATGAAGTCAATGGAAAAAAGGGTGCAGTCAGCGCATCGTCGAGGAGGTCCGCGAAGTAGTACTATGTCGCCCAATGACCCAGAGCACGACGATGTCGAATGATGGTACAAGACGGCGATAAACTACACCAAAGGGCGAATCACCGAGTTGATCGGCGATTCCGACTAATGTCGCCGAGTGATCCCCCATAGCACATATTTTTTAAAACAATAAATACTTGTTGAGAGTTACAACTTAGTATCATATTTTAGAAAGAGACTTTAGTGTAAATTTTAATACTTTTTATTCTCAAACTTGGAGAGGGTTTTGGGAAACTTAAAGAAAGGAGTTCATCTTCCCCAAGTTGGAAGTAGGTCTTCTCTATTAATCTTCATTTGGTTAAATCAAGGTCTAATTTCTTACACCTATTTGATTTCACTATCATTTTAGGTGTATTTTGTTATTTCTTGATGTATGGCTAAAAACTACCATTCTTGGGGTCTGATTTAGCAAATATGTGTTGATATTATTGTTGGGTCTTCCTTGCTGGTAGGTTATATGTATTTTAATGGTGATTTCACCTAGTGGTTGTGGTTTAAGTTAATGGGTTTGTAGGTGCAAATACAAAGCCACCCATGTGTTTTCGGCTTGCCCGAGAAGGAGGTCGCGAAACCAACACCACTAGACTGATGGCCTAAGGAGTGGGTCGACATGAGGTTCAGCCCTAGTCCCATATCCTAACACATTTGAAATGGGGTAAAGCGTAGGCTGGTCTTCATGCGGTAAATAGGTATCCGAGAGGAACACATTTGAAACGGGGTAAGTTGCCCGAGAGGGAACTTATTTCCATCTAAAGCTTAGCCTAGTCACTATTATCTTGCAAATTTTCTATCGAAATCATGTACCCAACTATTTATCTCAACTTGTATTGCGGTCACACCCCAAGAACTCGTCCCCATACTTGATTTTCTTGTTATTTTTGTTGTTTTAAACTTGTGACAAAACCCCGACTTGATATTTGACACTTTTGTGTCCCCCCTTTTAATTTACAATGTTTTATTCGTAAATGTCTTTAGCTACAACTAATTAGAACTAGATTTTATTTTTCTATCAATTCTTAAAACCGCTCCCTTGGGACACGACCCCAACCCTCTGTTGGGTTACTTTATTATCGATGATCGTAGACACTCAAACCGTAGTTAGTATCATTGGTCACGATAAGCATCAAGTCCTGATCGAGAAAAGGGACTTGAGTGTAGTTGTGCGTTATTGGTTTGGATTCATCAGCAACTCTATTATGCCTTCCGAAAATGAGTCCATTCTTCGTCATCCTAAGGTGGCCTGCCTTGGGTCGATTATTTCTAGGAAGAGCATAGACAGGGGGCTCATTATTGAGCAAGAGATGGCTATGAGGGCCAAGCACAACAAGATCTCACTTCCATTCCCAGTCTTGATAGCAGAGTTTTGCCAGCGTGCTGGAGTGCCCTAGGATGGTACAAAAGATATTGAGGTTACTCCTTTTTCCTCCACTAACATCCGTGCATTGAGGCCGAGTACACTTGAGAGGAGGTTGATAGGAGGAGGGCAGCTCCGGTGGATATTGATTTGATACCTGTAGAGGCATTTTTGCCTACTCCGGGCCTTCAGGTACATCTGCCTCTTCTTCTTCTTCACAGGCCTCAGGTGCCTCTACCTCGTCCCATCCCGCCAAGATTACTCAGCCGATGATCCTAAAGATGGGACACCTGGCCCATTCAGCTGATGTGAGTGCAACCTGACTCGAGATGATCGAGAGTACCATCATTGATGCACTGATCCCCCTCCAGACTTCTATTGACACTCTCACCACAAGAGTTGAGGCTTGTGAGAGAAGGCAGGGGGAGACCTCCGAGGTTACGAATTTGAAATTCGAATTGGCAGATTTGAGGAAGTACGTAGACTACGTAAAATCTACTGACTTCACTTTATTACTGGAGGCTGATGATGATGTGGACGCTCATGAGACTTCAGAGATTCCTCCGGCTACCACCGAAGATTTACATAGGGATGATACGACAGTTGATGAGTAGGAGGCAGAGACCGACGAGGAGCTGATAGAGATAAGGGAGGAGAGCATATATGGAGATTTTCCAGATCTTGAGGAGACGATTGTGCAGTCAGTGATCCAGACATTGCTGACAGAGACATCCATGGGTAGGTCCAGTGGAGCTGGTCCTTCTGAGATGACTCAGGGCACTGATAACCAGGTTCCGAGCACTACACCGGGCACTAATGCCCAGACAAATAGAGAGACTTTTTAGAAAGAATCCCTCTTTACCTCCCTCTCTGTCTTACTTTATTTGAATCTTGAATATTATTTTGCTTGCATTTGAGTACAAATTTTGTTAATTTGTGGTGGGGTGAGGCCCACCTTTTGTGACTTATGGTTTTGTTTATCTATTGGGTTTTTGAGCTGTAATTGTGTTTTAATACTGCATTTTGTGGTTGATTGAGCTTGTGGCTCCTTGTTTTAAATTGTAAATGATTTTGGACCCTTCCAAAAAAAATTGTGCCACCTCTTATTTTGTGTTTGAATGTGGTTGTTCTCTTGCAAATTTGAGTATCGGTCTTGATCAATACCGATGTCTTGAATGGTGCTCATAATCAAACAAAAATGAATGTGCGGCTATGATGAGGCCAAATGAAGTTTCATAGACAATATGTGAACTTTTGCATCTCGTTGTGACTAGCCAAGTATAAAATTGAATCTCTTATGATGAACATTGCACACTAGCTAAAGTATGAAGTCTTGTTTGACATTGGTGTCCATGCCTTGTGTGATAGCTTACCGTGAACCATGTGTGATGACACCTAGAATTTTCCCCGTTGGTCCGATTGACTAAGTGATGCAATCTCTTGATATGATCGTAGGCAACTTTGAAGAGTGTGAAACAATTCGACACTATACCTCTTTTTGTGGCCTACCTTGTGAGTGTGTGAACCTCGCTTGAACACCCTTTGAGCCTTAACCTTGTCTTGGAAGAAACTTGATGAAATTGTGACCTTTCTTTAGCCATTACCTATAATCCTCATGATTTGTGGTTTGTTTGAATAGCCAACTTAGTTGAGGGTGTGGTGAAAAGAGAAGGTAAATCAAGAAGTGCAAGAAAGCCCCTTTGACCCATAGTTTGAGAAAAATGGAGCCCCTCCATGTAAAAAAAAAGAAAAAATAAAAGAATGAAAAAGAAAGAAAGAGTGAAAAAGTTGTGGTATAAAGTTGTGAAAGTATAAAGAAAATGGGGTATCCAACATCCATGGAAAGTGAATAATGGGGTGACTTGTGAGCACGAATGAAAATGATGAATAAAGGAAAGAAAGTGTTGTTCACACCACATTTCATGAGGATTACAACCATTGAGCCTAAATGACCATACCTTTGCACTCAGCCCCGTTACAAGCCTTGAAAATACATGTTTGATCTTGAGTGAGCTGAAACAATTGTTGGTTGAAAAATAAGGGAATCCTTATGGGTGAAATCATGTATTGTGTTCATCTTTGTGAGTGTGAGTGTTGCATTTGATTCCTGAGCTTTAAATTGTTGAACCATTGTGTGAATATGAAATCATTCTTTGTGTGAGAGCTTTTGAGTAACTTTGTTGAGTTTGAACATTCATTTGAAGCAAGTATTGTGAACTTGAGAATCATTGATAATGGTGAGTCGAAACTTGAATCTTTGAGTGCACAATTGATCCTAGAATGAGTAAGTTGAATATTTTTGTGTGCATTCATGATTGAATCTTGTGTAGCACTGTTTGAGACATCCTTTTTGAACTGCTGAAATTGAGTTTTACTTGAGGACAAGCAAAAGTTTAAGTTGGGGGTGTTGATGAGTCCACAATTTGGACTCATTTAGGGCCTTATTTTAATAGATTTAGTGTCCTCAAATGCGTATTTTGTGCCAATAACTGATGTAAATCCTTTATTTTTAGGTATTTGGATTGAGGAACAAAGCATGGACATTAATGAGCAAAAAGGAACAAGGTAGCTGAAAGAACGAAGAAAAGAAGGCCTTATGATCGCCTAACCCATTGGGCGAGTCGTCGAATGGCCATGATCTCACCTAAAGTTCCAGTGTGCCAAGCCCTGAAGGAGAAAATCAAGTCGGCGATAGAAAGAAGCAGTCAGAAAGTCGTCGAACGGTTCCGCGATGCTCTGCTAGATCGTCCAAAGTTACAGAACTTGAAAATGTTGAATGCCAAAGCAAAAAGGCGATGGAATTGACCAAAGGGTGGATAACCGAGTGGATCGATGATCCCGACTTATTGCGCTGAATGGTCCTTTGCAGCACATTTTTGGCGACTATAATTACATTTTTAAATTCTTAGTTTAGTATCTAGTTTTTCATTTTAAAATCTATTATCATTTTTTGAAGTATTTAGAACTGAGAGCATTGAGACAATATTTTCCTTAGCTTTAAAGAATTGAAGGTTTCCATTTTTGAGAAATTGGAAGTGGGTCTTTGAGATTTTTCAACCTTGACCTTTGTAAAGACGAAATTAATCATACCCAGTTGATGGAAACACAATTTGGTAATGATTTCTATCTTTTTATGATGTCTAGCTAAAACCCCAATTCTTGGGGTGTGATTAAGTGATTATGGGTTGATTTAGCTACTGGGTATTGTTAATTGATAGTTTAAATGTTGTATAAAAGTGATTTCAATCGGTAATTGTAGTCTAATTTAAAGGATTGTAGTTGCAAATGCAACTCTACCTTCGTGTTTTTGGCTTGCTCGAGAGAGAGGTTTTAAAACCAAGATTACTGATTTGATGGTCTGTGGGTATTGGGGTTGTCATGGGTTCAGCTCGAGAGAGTGAATCCTAAACCCTTTTCCACACATTCAGCTCGAGAGAGTGAATGGACTAAAGCCTAGGATATTCTTAATAACTTCTTATTTGTGTTTGAGAGAAACCAATTTGATTCGGGGTAAATTGTTCGAGAGAAAGTTTATCCCCACTAAAGTCTAGCTTATTCACTGATTTACAACTATTTACTATTAGTTGCAATCACCCATTTGTCTACCTTAGCCCATAATCCAATCACATCCCAAGAACCCGTCTCCTTACTTGTTCCATTCGTGTTATTTGCTCCTGATTGCAGTTGATAATTACAATCAAAACCCCGTGTTATTTGACACTTGTGTCACCCCAAACTTGAACCAAGCTTTTATTCGTAAATGTTTATACCTATGATTGACTTGAGCATATTCATGCTTTGCTATTGATTCTCAAATAAGTACCACTCCCTATGGGATTCGACCCCAACTCACTTAGTTGGGTTATATTACTAACTAACGATTGTTGACGCCTAGAATTGGATGAAGTGTCTTTGAAACGTTATTAATCACTACCCTTAACACTAAGCATAACCTTGAAGTCATCCTAGTCTTATTCACCCTCCTTTGGTCTTACTATTGGCTTACTTCATGTAGACAAGGGAACTATCCCCTTTAGTCAATCATATATTGGAAGGAAACTATGGCAACAACCCAAGCTAAGCTGCACTACATAAGAGAACCCTTCACAACTAGCCTTAAGTCATACTTGTGCCATGTGTGGATAGCATCCCATACTACTATCCACACTAAGTACTCCTTTAGACCATCATGAATGCTCACTAGTGGGGGACTTGTCCCTCTATTCTATTTGCCTCTATTCATATAAGGTACTTCTCTATTAGTACTAGGCAAGTCACAACCCATGAATGAACTCTAATTCTCAACTCAAGGGTACCAAGGAATAACCTCCTAATAGGCGATACCATGCTATCATCTTACTAAAATAACTAGGTTAAGCTAACTACCTTGGAAGTCACACTAACATGCAAGTCCAAGCTACTCTATGAAAGGTACAAGTGTCCCATCCTAGCTACCATGAAATAGTGCTAGACCAACTAAGTCATGTTACCCTTACAAGTATACTATGATACAAATGCAAGCTATCCCTAGGAGAGTATGATTCAAAATCCTAAGCTACCCTTAGGAGAGTATAAACCTTCAATCCTAAAGCTACCATGAAATGGTCTTTGGCCAAACCAAGTCATGCTACCATGAAGGCATCCTAACAATTATAATTCAAGCTACCCATAGGAGAGTATAAATCCTCAATGCTAGGCTACCATGACTACTCCTAAAAACAACAATAAAAAATTCATAGTCTAGGATTTACTCTCAAAGCACTACATTCATGATAAAAACAACAATAAAAAATTCAAAGTCTAGGCTTTACTCTCAAAGAACTATATTCATGATCATCATTTATGCTTCATTCTCAAGCAATTCTAATCACAAATCATCTATCTTAGAAGGACATAACTAACCCACAAAGTTTCCCTTCACGGCATCAACCCAAATCATGTCAATTCTACCCTAGAATCATAGGATAGGCATGGGTATATATAATTTCATCCTAAAAACATGCAATTCTATCAATTCAATCATAAACAATCATAATCCAACTATTTGGATCAACATTCTTCATAACCCACAACATTGGAAGAAACCGTAACTAGAATTAGGGATTTAGACTTCACAATTGGGGAATCTAAGGGACTCCATGGGAGGAACGATCCCATGGATGAAAAACCATCATACCTTAGTCACAAATCCTACCAACAGCTTGAATATTGGAGACTTGAACTTGACCTAGCTTCAATCTCTTCCTTCTTCCACCTTCTAGAGAGAGGATATTTGAGAAAGAGAGAGTCTGGGTTTTCTTTTGGGAATTGAGGGAATGGATTAATTGAGTGAATTTAGGGGTCCAAAATGCTTATATAGGTGGTCTAGGTTTAAGGAAAATGACACCACTTAATTCTAATTAAAATTGGAAAGTCCCATTATGCCCCTAAACTAATCGTCAAGGCCTGACCCACGAGACCACGTTGACGGGCCGTGGATGGACCTATGGTTCATCCTTGTCAATCGTGGTTTTATTTCAGAGACTTTCTTGGCCTTCCAATACAATCCTAACCATGAGCCGTGGACCCATCGACGAGGCGTGGGTCCTGGCGTGGTTACTGTCTTAGGTAGTTTTCTTGGTGCCCATCTACGGGTCCACTTACGGGGCGTGGACTCACCCACGAGTTGTGGTTGGTCCCTGGGAGGGGGCATCTTTGAGTTCTAACATGTTATTCCCTCTAACTCGAATTCGGGGTGTTACAATATCTCTCCCTTGGAAACATTCATCCTCGAATGGAATTCTAGACACATTTCTAATTATAAAGACTCAAGACTAGCAGTCTGTTATGCATGCAACTCATCTAAATGCATACAAACGAGGAGGAAACATCAACTCCAAGCTAAACATATTCAATGCACCATGTGGAAGTAGGAACCACATCTAACAACCCAACATGCATGAAATTTCAGATTTCTTTCATTCAAGTAGGAACTACCATATCCAAACTTAAGAATAATGCTCAACGTAATCTCATGGAGCCTAAATGCAATTTATACACAAAGCACATATTCAAAGAGGTAATCTCCATTCCAAGCTAAGACATGTTCAACAACTCATCTCATCAAGTCTATAAGCAACTCATACTCAATACTCAATAACATGAGAAAAATAATTCTCAAAAGCCATTTTCTTTCAAAACTTAAGCTTTTTCATGAACATGCAAATTTAAGGAAATCATGGAAACACATAAACATACATGACTTCAAGCAAAAGCAAACCAAGAGGAACTCATTACCTCAAGCTATAATAGGAGGAAAAAGATGAGGATACCAGGACATCATATCGGCCTCGGCCTCCCAAGTAGCACCCTCAACTAAATGTTTTTTCCATAACACCTTTATGGATGCAACTTCTTTGTTCCTCACTCTCTTTACTTGTCGGCCTAAGATCTCCACCAGAAATTATTGATAAGAAAGGTTCTCTTTCACTTCTAACACTTCTAGGGGAATTATGGATGTCAGATAGCCAACACACTTTTTCAACATAGAGACATGGAAAACTGGATGCACCGACGCCAACTCATTTGGCAAATCAAGCTCATATGCAACCTTACCAACACGCCTCAAAATTAGATATGGGCCAACAAAATGGGGACTAAGTTTCCCTTTCTTACCAAACCTCATTACACCCTTCATGGGTGAGATTCTCAAGTAAACCCAATCAAGCAAATCAAATCCAAGGTTTCTCCTTCTAACATTCGCATAAAAATTTTGTCAACTTTGGGCCGTTCACAACCTCTCTCTAATGAGTCGAACCTTCTCTATAGCCTCATGAACTAACTCGAGTTTTATCAAAGCGACCTCACCCACCTCAAACCATCCTATAGGAGATCTAAACCTCCTACCATAAAGAGCCTCAAATGGAGCCATACCAATACTAGAATGCTAGCTATTATTATAGTGAAATTCAATCAAGGGAAAATGGCCATCCCTATTTCCCTAGAAATCTATCACATAAGCCCTCAACATGTCTTCCAATATTTGAATTTTTCATTCCGCTTGCCCATCAGTTTGGGGGTGAAAAGTTGTAATAAGCTTAACTTTCGTGCCAAGACCCTTTTGGAAAGATTTCCAAAACTGTGACGTAAACTGAGTACCTCTATCAGAGATTATGGAAAAGGGCATTCCATGCACCCTTACCATCTCTCTCAAATACAATTTAGCATAATCTTCCACCGTATAGGAAACTTTGATAGGAATGAAATGGGTCGACTTCGTCATTCGATCTACCACAACCCAAATTGAATCATATTGTTGCCGAGTACGGGGCAATCCCATTATGATATCCATATTCAAATCTTCCTACTTCTAAGTTGTAATGCTAATATCTTGGGATAAACGTCTCGGTTTCTGATGCTCAACCTTCATTTGTTGACAATTAGGACACTTAGCCACAAATATTGGAATGTCCTTCTTCATTCCATTCCACCAATAGATCTCCCGCAAATCACGGTACATCTTGGTGCATAGCTCCTGGGTGATTAGAATACCGAGAACTATGGGCTTCTGAAAAGATATGTTCCCTCAAGTCATCAACATTCGAAACACACAAACGACCTTGATACCTTAGGACACCATCTCCCCCTTGGGAGAAAGCCTCTACGGATTTCTTTAGTACCGCCTCTTTCAATTCAACGAAGGTTGGATCAAGACATTGTTTGGCCTTCACATCAGCCAAAAAAGATGATTCGGAACTATTATGAACCATAACATCATCCTTGGTAGAATCCACCAGTTGAACTCCCAATCGGGCCAACCTATGAATATTTCAAACCAACTATTTGCTCTCATCATCTACATGTGCAACACTACCCATGGATAACCTATTAAGGGCATCCTCTACCGCATTTGATTTGCCGGGGTGATAGAGAACACTCATATCATAGTCCTTCAACAATTCAAGCCACCTCCTTTGGCGAAGATTTAGATCTTTTTGGGTAAACACATATTGCAAGATTTTATGGTCGGTGAGAACATCCACATGAATACCATACAAATAATTCCTCCAAATCTTTAAGGCAAATACAACTGCCGATAATTCAAGATCGTGGGTAGGATAGTTCTTCGTTGTCATGACCCAGGGGTACCCCCTCGATGTAACATGGCGTACTTGACCCCGAAGGGGTCTCATACAAGCCCTTAGCATAATCATAACATAAGATAATGGAAAAGTATAGAAAATTTAAAAAAAAAATTAAACCATACAATCAAAAACATTTTCATAAGCAAGCAAAAGTTTTTACTACACTGTCTCAAACCATCTATAAACTCTTGAATAAAACTCTTGGGACGCAGCCCATACAAAGTCTAAAACATAAAGAAATTACATAAAGGAAATATGGGTTTGTCCTCGAAGCTATGAGGACTCACCAATTCTTTAACTCTTCTTGCTTCTTAGGAACCTAGCCTCCATAGGAACTCAATCTCCGAAATCCTACATTTGATTAAAATGTAGGCAATATACGTTAGTACAAAATGTACGAAGTATGAAAGCCAGCACAACATTATAAGAGCATCTCAAAATGGTTAGTCAACATAAGACATAACATAAGAGATAATAGCATGGTCATAGCATAATCAACATAGTCATAGCATGATCTCCAACATAAGCATCATATAATCATAAGTCAACATAAGACATAGTTAATGAGCAAAGGAGATAAGTTTTAATCATATAAGCATAATTGACTCTTAGTCATCTATACCATAATAGCACCATTCTCAAGTAACCTCAAAAGCATACAAATGTGAAGCATGAATAGCATCCCATAATACCACCCAAGCCAAGTATCCCTTTTTAGGCATCTTAATCATAGTCAATATACATGGTCAAATCTCTAAGATTTTGTACCATAAGAGCACCATACTTCTAGGTAACCTCAAAGCAAATTTGTGCAATGCATGAAAGGCATCCCATACTACCTTTCACACTAAGCATAACCTTGAAGTCATCCTAGTCATATTCACCCTCATTTGGTCTTACTACTCGCTTACTTCATGTATACAACAGAACTATCACCTTTATTCAATCATATCTTGGAAGGAAACTATGGAAACAACCCAATCTAAGCGACAATACATAAGAGAACCTTTCACAACTAGCCTCAAGTCATACTTGTGCCATGTATGGATAGCATCCCATACTACTATCCACACTAAGTACTCCTTTAGACTATCATGAATGCTCACTAGTCGGGACTTGTCCCTCTATTTTATTTGCCTCTATTTATATAAGGTACTTCTCTATTAGTACTAGGCAAGTCACAACCCATGAATGAACTCTACTTGTCAATTCAAGGGTACCAAGGAATAACCTCCTAATAGGCTAGACCATGCTATCATCTTACTAACATAACTAGGTTAAGCTAAGCTAACTACCTTGGAAGTCACACTAACATGCAAGTCCAAGCTACTTTAGGAAAGGTATAAGTGTCCCATCCTAGCTACCATGAAATAGTCCTAGACCAACTAAGTCATGCTACCCTTACAAGCATACCATGAATCAAATGCAAGATATCCTTAGGAGAGTGTGATTCTCAATCCTAAGCTAACCTTAGGAGAGTATAAGCCCTCAATCCTAAAGTTACCATGAAATGGTCTTGGCCAAACCAAGTCATGCTACCATGAAGGCATCCTAACAATGTTAAGTCAAGCTACCCATAGGAGAGTATAAATCCTCAATACTAGGGTACCATGACTAATCCTAACTCATGCTACAATGAAATACATTTTACAGTGCCAGTCAAGCTATCCCTTAGGAGAGTATAGATCCTCTATCCCAAGCTATCAATCTTGGTCTTATCCTACTAAGCCAAGCTATACATGAAGGGAACATATGTCACAACTTCAAGCTATTCTAGACTAGCAAATTTTGATTCATTTTAGGTTACTAAGCCAACCTAGAATCATTCTATGTGAAAGAACCTTGGATCTCTTAGCATATTCATGCCTATGTGTGTGTAAGAGAGAACCATACACAATAAGATCACATCATATTGACTTTTCCCCAAAAGCCCTAACATTGATAACTACAAGCCTTATTCTCAAACTTAACTTCATTCTATCATCATTCATGTCTAGATTTCAAGACATTCAATTACACTCTTTACTACTAGGTGATTCTAGTCATAATTCATCATAGAGGTTCAATTTCATCTTTACAAGTCAATATCCTTCATATTCAATAAAGTCTAGTTCAATTCATGATTATATGATCCTAACTTTGATCAATCACTATACATGACATTGATTTAGGAAGATCACCTTTGAACCTTCAATTTCACCTCTAATGGCATAAACCCACAAATATCACATTCATCAATTTAGACGAGGGTTTACCATAGAAATCACATGATTTATCATAATATTACTAAACAAAGCTAAATCAATCATAATTGGGTATTATCCACTAGATTAGAATCATACCCAAACTCTACCCATAATGTAAGAAGAACCCTAGCTAAAATTAGGTTTTTGACTTCACAATTGGGGGGAAACTAAGGAGGATCTATGGGTAAAGAACCTATAGATGAATAATCTAAAAATAACTTGATTCAAAGCCCTAAATAAACCTTGCTTCAATGGTGAATTTCGACCTAGACTCCTTCTCTTCTTCTTCTTCTTTGCTTCTAGAGAGAGAATTTCCTGAAAGGAGGTGGGTTCTTAGATGAATGATTTAATGAATTAGTTTAGGGTCTTATTAGGTGTTTATAGGTGGTTTAATATCTCATTAACCGACCTCCCTTACCCCTAAATAATTACCTAATAATTCCTTAAACCCCTAACTAAAACTAAAAACTTAAAAATTGTAAGGACTTACGGAACCCCCACCCACGGACCGTGTGTGGGTTGACGGGCCGTTCTCTTGACTCATGGTTCCTTACTTGGAACTAAGGAGATCAGGGTAGGTCAAGCCTCGACCCATGACCCCCACCTACGGGGCGTGGGTCCATCCACGGCTCGTGGATGCCCATCTGTGGACCAAGCTGTTTTTGACAGTTGTTGGGTTGTTCCAAGGGTCCTCCTCAACGACCCCTTGGTTTGTCCTTGTGGGATCGTACCCTGACGCCCTAAACCTTAAACCCCTATTCTAAGTACATGAATCATTTTTATAACTTTTAATCCTCATACCACACTCCAAACCTCTTACGAAAGGCTCTAAAACTCTCTAGTTCAACTTACTAGTTTCCGGGGTGTTACATTCTCATGAACCTTCAGTTGCCTTGAATCATTGGCAATCACCTTACCATTTTGCATAAGCACATATCACAAGCCAACTCGAGAGGTGTCACAATAAACGACAAAACCATCCATCCCTTTCGGTAAGGACAACACTCGAGCGGAAGTAAGTCTATCCTTCAACTTTTGGAAACTTTTCTCACAAGTTTCGAACCATATGAAATTGGCCTTCTTTTGAGTCAAATCCATTAAATGAGAAGCAATGGAGGAAATCCCATCAACTAACCTTCTATAATAACCAGCCAAACCCAAGAAACTTCTAATGTCTGTCGGTGATAGAGGTCTAGGCCAACTCTTGACCGCATCAGTCTTAATAGGATCTACCTCAATACCCTTACTTGAAACAATGTGGCCTAGAAAAGCCACAGACCATAGCCAAAACTCACATTTTCTAAACTTAGTAAAACGTTGTCTTTCCTTAATGATTTGCAACACAATACTCAAATGATTAATGTGATCATCCTCTCTACTCGAATATATCAAAATATCATCAATGCACACAATTACAAACATATCAAGGTATTGTCTAAACACCCGATTCATCAAGTCCATAAACGTCATTGGAGCATTAGTCAAACCAAAGGACATAACCAAAAACTCATAATCACCATATCGGATTCTAAAAGCCATTTTCGGAATATCTTTCTCTTTCACTGTCACACCCCAACCCTAGGTGACGTGGACAATTACCATATGAACACATGTTTTACAAGTGACCTATGATGAGAAAGTAAAAACTACTATGCAAATGGATTTACCAATGAGAAGTTTCGTAGATAATACATGTCGACTAGCTGAATCGATACATGTGACAAGTGAAACTATGAATACAAATGATAGTTTAACAATGTCTACAAATCCTCTACTGGAATCCATGACTGTACCACTAAAAAAATATGCATAGCAAAAACTCGGCAAAGCCTCGAATCAACTTGGAGCTCACCGGCAACCGTTGAGTATCATGTGCTTCTATTGCGTAGATCTATTAGTTGAGTACATGTACCTGCAGCATGAAATGCAGCGTCCCCAATAAGGGATGTCAGTACGAAAGATTGTACTGAATATGTAAGGCATAATACAACCATATATAAAATGAGAGCTCAATTGAAATCAAATATCAATAGATAAGGATTAGAGACCATCTTTGCTTATACTTGTGTAATCGTGTATGTTACATTCATTTCTTTTCTTTACTTTGTTGTACGTTATAATCTTTGTAAGGCATATGATACAAATGACTAGATGATCAGTGGTAGAAGAGGATGACCCATGCTAGGCATTTTAACCCCTGGGATGCTATCCTCATAATTTCATAAATTGGGATCGGCCCATGCTAGGCTTTTACCCCTGAGCTGCCACCCTTCTATACCAATTGGGATCGGCCTATGCTAGGCTTTCGCCCCTGAGCTTCCACCCTTCTATACCAATAGGGATTGACCCATGCTAGGTATTTGACCCTAGGCTGCCACCCATAATTATACAGATTGCTTCACTTAGATTATTTAATCTTTGAGATTGTTTTTTTTATGTTCGTAACTCTTTAGAGATTGTTCTTTTGATGATCATAACTCTTTTGAGATTGTTGTTTTGGTGATCATAATCATTGTTGAAATTTGGAACTATGGACCAGTAGTAGAAGACATACGAATATGGACTTACGATAATGACAATGACGTGGGAAGCAAATGTGACACCAAAGTAATACTTAGGAGCTTAGATGACACAGTAAGCATTTTGACATCTCAAATTGAAGCACATATCAAGTGAAGACATTTAACATTCAGCCAAGAGATTTGAACTTTATATGATAGAAAAATACTCATTAACTAATATCAAATACAAGGTATACATGAATGTGGAACCAAGGGAGAATTTGGACAAATTCAACTTAAGGACGGATACATATTCCAAGTACATATAAAATGTACACTAGAGCAAGTAGGGATATTGTG
This sequence comes from Solanum chiquidenum, assembly GCA_029582725.1. Taxonomy (NCBI): domain Eukaryota; kingdom Viridiplantae; phylum Streptophyta; class Magnoliopsida; order Solanales; family Solanaceae; genus Solanum; species Solanum chiquidenum. The sequence goes on from JAJOOS010004402.1 coordinate 31,333, forward strand.
AGGTAACATTATAGTCTAACACAATGGGAGTAATAACCAATAAAGGGAAGATATGAACATGTGAAAAGGTAACATATATGTATATCCAACATATAAACATATGTACCATGTGTAATCTAGGATCATTTTGATTTATATAAGGGGAATACGTGCCAAGGGTACTTTGACGATGAAATGACTTTAAACCTTGCATGCTAATACTTGGTAGAGTAAGCACGTACATTTAGTAATAAACTCATATTAGAGTATTCACTTTAATGCTCTAGGGAGTAGGAACTGCTACTATGGATCAGTCACTACCAAGGTACTTAGAAAGCTTACTTTGTAATACAAGTGTTGGATTCATGCCAAAGAAATAGGAAACCGAATAGCCTTACATACTTTATCCTCTGACCAATACAACTATCACGATTCAGCCTCCCCCTTTTAGGTTTTAATCTACAATATAAGTCATGATAAACTAAAATTAGCAGCTATCACACCGTGAGCCTCGTAAAATAGTAGCTAACTTTGACGGATAATGAGCCCATACTCCCCTTAAAATAATGTGTATCACCACACCCTCCTTATCTTCCCAATACATACATTATATATCCTTTTCCAAGATTACCCAAGCTGCACCAACAACAATACACATAAAACAGCCTCAAATATTCTTTATCATATAACCAATTATTGAACTCAACACCCTCTTGAGTTCTTTATAATAGAACACCCATAATTCCTTAGTCAAACTCATACATAAGGAGGAAGAAAATGGAGCAGTCACCTTACCTTAATTTCTGTAACTTCTCCTTATAACTTGAATTCCTCTAGAACTTCAACTCAAGAATAGCAGTCACTTGCGCTTAAATATATTGGGCCTTGGCAGATTTGGCTGCTAGGCTTTAATTTCATTTTCCTTTTATTTAACTTAGTTTGGGCCTTAAGTGAGTCCATTAGCATATGCCCAAATCTGATCCATAAACCTTGGCCTTTTTAACTAGATCCATATAGCTCAAGTAGGTGATGCATCTACTTGGTTCTTTGGACTGGTCAATAAGTCAAAGTAGGTGATGCACCTACTTGTCACCTACTAGCTTAGTTATGTCAAGCAAGCAACTCACTTATTTTATTTCATTTTCTAAATATTAATCCCTTTTTCTTTAACTTAGCACTTAACTTTCAACTTTATGCTCAATTACCACCTTACTGTCTTGAGTTTAAATACTCTAATTGGAGTTAACTTGCAGTACACATGCTGAAACGTGCAAGGCATCACATCACCTTACGAGCTAGTTTAAACCAACGCTAATCATAAAAGAAACATGGTCCCTCACCTATACTATAAGGCTATGTCAAGTATCACAAGAATAGAACAAGCATATGCATAATACAGGTTGTTACAGGAAACCGAGTCCATAAATAACTATACCACAAGGCAATTTATAAGCGTCATATAAATAGAACTAGTACACGTAGAATATGGGGTGTTACATTCACCATCAATTGGTGATAACCCAACTAGAGATCAATTTTAGAGAAATAACTTGCTCCTTGAAGTTGATCTCATCTATTCTTAGAAGAGGATACTTGTTCTTGATGGTTACTTTGTTCAATTGTCGATAATCAATACACATACGGAGTGAACCATCTTTCTTCCTAACAAACAACACTGGAGTACCACATGGAGAGATACTCAGTCGGATGAAACCCTTATGCAATAAGTCCTTTAATTGTTCCTTCAACTCCTTAAGTTCTGCCAGAGCCATTCTATAAAGAGGAATAAAGATAGGTTTGGTATCAGGGAGAAGGTCAATCCCGAAGCCTATTTCCCTTTCGGGAGGAATATCGGGTAAATCATCGGTGAAAACTTTTGGAAACTCTCTTACAACAGGGACTGGCTCAAGAATAGGAGTTTCAGACTCCACATCCCTCACCCTCATTATATGGTAGACACAACCATTCGAGATCATTTTCCTAGCTTTAAGGTAAGAAACAAATTGACCTCTAGGCATAGAATTTCCCCCCTTTAACTCTAGGATAGGCTCATTTGGGAATTGAAATTTAACTACCCGAGTTCTACAATCTAGAGAAGCGTAACAGGAATGTAGCCAATCCATCCCAAGGATGACATCAGAATCTATCATGTCAAGCTCTACCAAATCTACTAAAGTAACTTTATGGTATAAGGAAATGGGACATCTTCTATATACCCTCTTAGCCACCACAGAATCACCAACAGGGATAGAGACAGAAAAAGGTTCTAACAACACATCGGGAAGCATATCAAATCTCATATCTACAAAGGGAGTCACAGGACAACGTAGCACCGGGATCAAGTAAAGTATACACATCTTGTTGAAAAACTCTTAACATACCGGTCACCGCATCTGGGGAACTCTCTTGATCATCTCTAGTCTGGAATGCATAGAAACGGGTTTGCTTAGGAGCATTCACACTAGAACCACTTAAAGGATAGTTTTGATCCCTATGACGACCATCTCAATTATTCTTAGCAACCGAAGGACAATTCCTTATTTTGTGATCCATTTTCCCACATCCAAGGCAAGCATTGGAACCTGCTAAGCACTTCCCTTCATGATTTCGCCCACATTGAGCACAAGTAGGCATTGAAGTCCTATTACCTTATCCTTGAGGTTTTGGGTTAGACACCCTCTCATTATTAGACCTTGAATGAGCATTATAAGAACCTTTCTCGGAGAAATTTTTCCGAAACCTTGAATGACCTTGTCTCCGGACCTAGAATGTGAATAGTTACCATCATCCACTCTTGCCCTCTTTACCTCCCTCGATCTTTCCTTGAGATTTTCTTCCTCAATTTGTTGTGCATGCACCATAAGGAGAGAAATGTCCATGTCATGGGCAAGCATAGCGGTGCGGCATTCTTTGACTACCATGTTAGACACACCAGATATAAACTTACTCATCTTAGTCTTACGATCCGCCACAATAGAAGGAAGATATTTGGACAATTGAGTGAACCTTAAGGAATATTCCATCACACTCATATTTCCTTACCTAATATTAATGAACTATAGTACCTTGGCCTCTCTCATCTCAAGAGGGAAAAATCTATCCAAAAAAGTACTTTTGAACCTCTCCCATCCTATGGGGCCCGCTTCCACCGACCTCGTCTCTTTCCATTGATTGAACCAAATTTGAGCAACCCATTTGAGTTGGTAAGGGTCCAATTCCACCTTCTCTATCAGAGTCACTCCCATAATATCAAGTATCTTGTAGACCTCGTCGATAAACTCTTGAGGGTCTTCCTCAACTTTGGAGCCATAAAATTTTGGAGGGTTCATCCTTGTAAAATCCCTCACTCTTGAAGTTGTCGTACCCACATTTGGGTTCACGAGGATTGCCACCTCTCTATTGGCTTGTGTTGTCACGGCTTGATCCAACACTTGGAAAGCCGACCTAAACTCCACATTTGTTACATTCTCATTCAATGGGTCAATCAGAGCTTGAGGAGATTAGGGAGGAACTTGAGGAGGAACCTCTTGATCAACATTGCTCCCTCCATCCTTTTAGCAGCCCTTCTAGTAGTCATATTCTGAAAACCATCGAACAAAGATTAGTAGAAAGACTTAACAAGACTCTACTAGACGTGGTTTGAGACATCCTAGAACCATTCTAAACCTTGTGCTCTGATTACCAAGTTTGTCACGACCCAGTGGTACCCCCTATATGTAACAGGGCATATAAGACCCCGAGAGGTCTCATACGAGCCACTTAGAATATCATAACATAAAGTAATAGAAAAAGGTGCAGAAAGTTAAAACATTTTCAACAATCAAAGTCTTTCATAAAATGAGTGAAAGTCTAATATCATTTTCTGAAACTATCTAACATAAGAGATAAACATCTTGGGATGCAACCCATACAATAGTCTATCATGAAAAGAATGACATAAAAGAAAAGGGGTGATACAATCCTCGAATGCTATGAGGAATCACAAAATCTTCACTTCATTGATCAACTAAGAACTTAGCCACAAGTGTGTGAATCAAGATCACCGAACCCTACATTTTGATAAGAAATGTAGGCAAGAGTATGCGTTAGTAAAAAAATGTACTAAATATGATAGCTTGAATAAATAACATAAACATAAGCATTAGTCAACATAAGACATAAGGCATAAGCATAATCAAGACATAATAGCATCATAATGAAAGAGGAATGCTTCCTTAAGTAACCTCACTTAACCTTAGCCAAGACTTAGGTCATTCACCTCTAGTCAAGCTTACATCATGGAAGGCATATCTAGCAACACTCCAAGATAATCGTCTTCATAACATGATCACATTGTTCATACTTACTTTTATAGATATGAGGATTTGCCTCTATGCCTAGCTTATAAATGCTAATGGGTATTCGCCTCTTGCCTTACTTACTTTAAGATCATGGGTACTCTCCTCCACATCATTTCATAAGGATCATGGGTACTCGCCTCCATGTCCATTCATTATTGTAAGAATGTGGGGAATCACCTCTTGTTCAATTCTAAGGAGTATGGGAAATCATCTCATATCCTTAACATATGGAGGTCGAGGGTAGTCGCCTCTAGCCTCATCATTCATTTAACATTTTAGTCTAGATTCATTTTAGGTGAGCAATCCTTTCAACCTAGAATCATTTATGTGAGTAAACCTTTCACATTCATTCAGTTATGCTTAGCATTTCACTATGGGAAGCATCTCTTCCACACCATAACATCATTCAACAATTCATAGTCTAGGCTTTACTCTCAAAGCACTACATTTATGATCATCATTTATGCTTCATTCTCAAATAATTCTAATCACAAATCATCTATCCTATAAGGACATAACTAACCCACAAAGTTTTCCTTCATGGCATCAACCCAAATCATGTCAATTCTAACCTAGAATCATAGTATAGGCATCGGTATATGTAATTTCATCCTAAAAACATGAAATTCTATCAATTCAATCATAAACAATCATAATCCAACCATTTCGATCAACATTCATCATAATCCACAAAATTAGAACAAACCCTAACTCGAATAAGGGATTTAGACTTCACAATTGGGGAATCTAAGGGACTCCATGGGAGGAAGGATACCATGGATGAAAATCCATCATACCTTAGTTACAAAGCCTGCCAAAAGTTTGAAGATTGGAGACTTGAACTTGACCTAGATTCAATCTCTTCCTTCTTCTTCCACCTTCTAGAGAGAGAGATTGGATTTTTTCTTGTAAATTGAGAGAATGACTTAATTGAGTGAATTTAGGGGTCTAAAATACTTATATAGGTGGTCTAGGTTAAAAAAAATGACACCACATAATTCTAATTAAAACCGAAAAGTCCCATTATGCCCCTAAGCTAATCGTCCAGGCCTAACCCATGAGACCATATTCACGGGTCGTAGATGGACCTACGGTCCATCCTGATCAATCATGGTTTGAGTTCATAGACTTTCTTGGCCACCCATGACACACCTAACCACGATCCGTGGACCCATCGACGGAGCGTGGGCCCTGGCGTGGTTACTGCCTTAGGCAGTTTTATTGCTGCCCTTCTACGGGGCCACCTATGGGGTGTGGACTCACCCACTAGCCGTGGTTGGTCCTTGGGAGGGGGCATCTTGGAGTTCTAACATGCTATGCACTCTAACTCGAATTCGGGGTGTTACAATGTGTTTCTCTTTTGAAGAGAGTGAGAGTTGCATAATTCCTTATATCTTTGTTATTTTGTTATGTGAGCGTATGGAATTTTTCTTGATGTGAGCGTAATGCATTTATTGAAACAGTTTCTTGCATTAGATAAGAAGCTAAAGTGAGCTTGAGCTTGTGTTGAGATTGGCTAGTCATCATTTGAAGCTTTTTTTAATCATGATTAGGTGTAGCATGTTGTTGAGGGTAGTCTTGCAATGACACTTACATGTTATCTCTTATTGAGTACTGTTTAGACACCCCTAATGAGCTAATTTTGTTCTTGATTTACTTGAGGAAAAGCAAAAGTTTAAGTTGGGGGTATGGATAAGTGGTAGATTTGCACTCTAGGTATATTTAACTCAATAATTAGTGTTCTCAATGCCTAATTTTGTCCTATTCTAATACAATGTTGATGATTTGCAACTAAGAAGGCAAACGAACAAGGAAAATATTGATGTTTTAAAGAATAGCCAAAAATGCAAAAAAAAAGTGCAAACTATACATTCTTGATCACCTAACAATAAAGGTGGATTACCTAATGAGCACGAATGTGAAAGGCTGACTCAAACGAATTCACAAACTAAGGTTCAAACACCTGAAGCCTATAGCATGAAAAGGTGAGCTGAAGTGCAAGAGACGATTCACTGAATGAGCTCGGTGAGCCCGACTTATAACTCCAAATGCGACGTGCATTGAGTTTCTTAGCCCAATTTTGGGAAGCTATAAATAGCCCAAAGAAGAGAGAAATTAAAGAGTCGAAGAATTTGATATTGTTCATACATGAATTTGGGCTAATTTCATGGGATTAATTTATGGGTTAAGATTGCAAACTTAATTCCTATTTCTGATCTCTGGTCGATGCTCGAAAGAGATTGATTGAAGTGGGTAATAAGTTCGATACTAGAAATTTAGGTTTGATGTATGTAACTTGCTTGAAAATAAAGGTTGTGGGTCCAATCTATTTTTCGTATTTATGCATCGAAAGAGAAAATAGAGTAAGCTATTGAGCTGTTTAATTTGGCATTTAGATGAGACCGAAAAGAGATTCTATGCATAAATGCTTTGAGGTTAAAAGATGATTAGCGTCATTGAAGATGACCTAGCCTATTCATGAATGCTCATCATTATAAAGTTGCACAATTACTCTTATCTGACTTTGATTTGCAATAGCTGCACCCCTAGATCGCTTTTTACTCTTCAATTCTTTGAAATTTTAGTTTAATTGCGATAATTGATAAGCAAAGCTTTTTATTAAATTGGTAGAATCATCCACCCACTTGTTCTTACTATTACAAATGAGCAATTCTACAATCCAATTTTTTTTATAGGAATGTTCTATGATATACCATTCTTAGTGGGATTCGACCCCAAATTTTCATTGGGTTCTTAGTGACTATGAGCGTGTAACAACCCGACTTTTTAAAACTTCTAAATTAACTCGTGTCTTCGTGGAAAGAAAAGGAGAGTGGGTAATAAATTAAAAATTATGTGGTATGTCATATTTTAAGTGTTCAAGAGTTGTATCTCAAGTTTTGAAGTTAGGTAAGTGGAAAAATAAAAGTTGGCGAAATTATCGTAAGTTCCTTCTTAAAGATTTTTCTGATATTTGGGTCAAATGTCTTGGATGTTTTCTCCCAATATATAAAGAGTTACAAGGCCTATCACCCATTAAATCGAAGGCCTACGAGTCTAGTTTTCAAGGCATAAAACTCCGTATCCAACCGACATCGGAGTAAAAGGTTATGAGGGTTTTACTAGAGACTGACGGGGCAAAATCCGAGTCGGGTAAAAAATGTGGTATGTCGGCTTATTCAATGTTTTAAGCCATGAAAACATTTCTTTTTCACTTCCAAACCAGAAAGAAAGCTTAACAGAGAGTTTCTATGGAGTTCTTGCATGATGAAGGTTAGTTTTTGACGATTTCTACCATTAAAGGTTGCCCCCGTGCCTAGAAATGTGATCTCTACACGTGGCAATCATTTTTCCCTTCTATTAGCTCCGTTTGGAGCTAGTTTTTGAACATATAAATTTGTAGTTATTGGTGTTTCTTCAAGTTTTAAACTTGATTAACTAAGGTAATCATCTCGGGAGTCTTTTATGATTGTTTTTATGAATTTCTACGGATGTTTCGACAAGTTGGGGCAATATGGAAAATCTATCGATTTAAGATTAATTATGAATTATTTATAGGTGCGTACCAGCTGTGTATATATAGTGTTTGTGAAGTTTAGGACATACGGAACAACTTTAATGAAGGAACTATGATCTTTCGAGCGTTCATTGGAAATGTATGTTAAGGCTATTCCCTTCGATCGACATGTTTCCTTAGAGGTAGTTAATATTGGTGATCTTGTAGATGTAATTATCAGTGGTTGGCTGATTGAGTGGTTGTAAACCCTCATTTAAGGGACTCATAATCTATTAAGAATGACCCTAAGTTAGGAACGACTTGGAAATTATTCATATATATTGTTTATAGCTAAATTGCTCGCCTTTAGCCTATTCAATTGTTTATTGTCGCCCTTGGGGATATTGTGGCTAGTTGTTGAGCTATGAACTGCCTAGGGGGGGTATGATGTTGTCTAATAGGAATATGTTATTTCCAAAGAGGGCTATGTGTTGCCCACGAGGCTATATTGATGCAAAAGAGTGTTATGTGTTCCCTACAGGGCTTTTTTTACGCCAAAGAGGGCTATGTGTTGCCTACAGAGCTATGTTGATGCAAAAGAGGGTTATGTGCAACCCACAGAGCTATGATGTTATCCAAGAGGGCTATGTGCTGCCTATGGGGCTATATCATTGCCAAAAAGGGGTATGTGTCTTCTTACAAAGACAAGGGGCTACCGATAGGGGTATGTAGATTGATTTGGCACCTACTTGGCTAATGGGGGCCTAGGTAAGTGGTATGTTGTTTGTACCTGCCGAGCTTATGGGGCTTGGTTAGGTTGATGTTTGATAATTTTTGTATTTTTAGATTCAGTGGTGGGTTAGCATGCTTATCTAAAATTTTGATTTCCTTACGTGATTGCTTTCGGTATATTATGATACTTGCTCATTTAGTCTATAGCCTTTCATACTCTGTACATTATTTGATACTGACGCCCCATTGCCTTGGGGGAGCTGTATTCATGCATGTACGTCCCGACAGACGACCCAATACACCTCCTCAGAAGTAGGATTGACTTTTATCCGATTGTCTAGCCCCTTTCATCCGGAGCTGCCAAAGTTGGGAGGTATGTTAACTTTTTTTGTATATATCTTTATGGGTAGGATGGGGCACTGCCCCACCAATATTTACTACTCTTAGAGTCTTGCAGACTAGTGTGTGGGATGTATAGCTACGTTATTGCCATACTGGCCTAGTTTGTTGGTTTTCTAAAGCTTGTGAGTTGTTTGATGTGTTGTCTTGATATATACATGCATTCAATTTTGGTATTGATATTATGGTGGCCTCGACGGCCCAATAGGACTTCTGTGCTAGTTGGCTATTTATTTATAAGAACTCTTGGGAGTAGTTGTTTCTTTTATACATCAGTAGTAAATGGTTCAGCAGGGTCGGCTCGGGCCTGAGTTTTGGCATTAAGAGCCAGTTTCACTTCTTGAGTTTAGGGTGTGACAAACTTGGTATCAGAGCACATCGTATCCCAGGGAGTGTGCAAGTCGTGTCTAGTAGAGTCTTGTTTATAAATGTGTTGTGCACCACATTCGATAAGCAAGAAGCTATCAGGCATGTTAGAATGGCTATCCTTCTTTTGCTCACCTCGTGCTATAAAGCGGTGTCTTAAGGGTTGAGGTTTCTGGCTTATAATTGATACTTGTATGAAGATAGAGATGGCTGACACCAGACAAACCACATCTAGTCAGGGGCTAGATACAGCTGCAGGTGAGGGTAGCAGCAAGGTACCACAGGTGGAGGTAGCCTATTGTGAGACCCAAGGGGAGATATCTTCTCAGCCCCTATAGCTTCCACCGCTTTAGGAGCCTCCGAGGGTTATAGGACTTTCGGCTCCACCAGCAATACCACCTCTAGTTCCTCATATTCCATCTGATCAAGATTTAAAAAGTGCAGTATATATGTTAGAACAGTTAGTAGCTACACAACGCCAGCCAATTGCTCTAGATGTTGCCGGACCTTCTAAAAGGAACGGAAGTTCGAGAGTTTATGAATTTGTTGCCTTGAATCCTCCACAATTTATAGGGACAGATCGTAGAGAGGACCCTCAGCACTTTGTTGATCAGCTTCATAGGATCTTTATAGTCATGCATACCTCAGCAATTGAGTCAGTTGAGTTAGCAGCATTTCAATTGCGCAATGTTACAGTATTGTGGTACGAGAGTTGAGAGAGATCTAGGGGAAATGATTCATCTCTACCCACTTGGAATAGCTTTACAGAAGCTTTCATAGATCATTATTTGCCTCGAGAGATCAGGGATGGCCGGGTTGACCAATTTCTTATCCTCCGATAAGGTAGCATGAGTGTCCGCGAGTACGCGCTGAGATTTGATTCATTCGCTAGATATGCACCAGCATTTATTGATACGATGCATGCTAGGGTGCGTAGATTTGTGGGAGGGCTCGACTCAAACTATATCGACACTTGTTCTACCGCTTCACTAAATGATAATATGGATATCTCGTGAATTCAGGCCTTTGCACAAGGCATAGAGGATCGCCGATATTTACAGTATATGAGTGAGAAGGTCGATAGAGAGAGACAGAAGAGGGCTAGGCCTGCTGGTTCACATGGAGATTTTCAGGGTGGTCCCAGGCCCCGATATTCTATTAGGCCACATAGACCTCCACCACAGCAGTTCTGGGGTAGTATATTTGATCGTCAGGGACAGTCAGGCCCATATGAGGGGTTCATGAGCATCAGTCTCTCGGCAGCAGAGGGGTTCAGGCCAGGCTAGGACAGGCCTGGCGGGTTGTGCTACTTGCGGTAGGATGCATTTCGTGAGGTGTAGACAGGGTTCCACAAGTTGTTATTCTTGTGGACGGGGAGGGGCATGGGTGGAGAAACTTCCCGGCCATAGGTTAAGGTGGTATAGGTCAGTCGACCAGGTCAGTAGTAGGTTCCTCCTCATCAGCACATTCTAATGGGCATGGACCCTAGACTTCAACAGGTAGAGGTAGAGGCGGAGGCGGAGAGGAAGCATCTAGTTCTGGTAGTGGACAGAACCGTACATACTCACTAGTCGGCCGACATGACTCAGAGTCATCACCAGATGTTGTGACAGGTACATTGATTGTTTGCTCCCATTGTGTTTATGCTTTAATAGATCCTGGATCTACTCTGTCTTACGTTACTCCATTTATTGCGGGGAAGTTATGTATAGTAGCAGAGTCATTAGATTGACCCTTCATTGTATCTACACCAGTTGGTGAGTCTATTGTTGCCAGGAGAGTCTATCGAGGATGCACGGTAGAAATTATAGACCTTCAGACCTCTATAGACCTCGTAGACTTAGAGATGGTCGATTTCGATGTCATTATGGGTATGGACTGGTTAGCGTCTTGTTATGTTAATGTTGAGTGTCGGACAAAGATTGTTAGATTCCACTTTCCAGAAGAGGCAGTTTAGGAATGGAAAGGCGATACAACAACGCTGAAAGGTAAGTTTATTTCCTATCTTAATCCGAGGAGGATGATTAATAAGGGTTGTATTTATCATCTTGTTCACGTTCATGATATAGATGCAAAACCACCAACTCTTCAGTCCATTCCGATAGTTAATGAGTTTCTAGATATATTTCCAAATGACCTCTCTAGTATCCCTCCAGAATGGGAAATTGATTTTGCTATCGATATGCTACCAAGTACACAACCCATATATATCCCTCCTTATAGAATGGCTCCTGCTGAGCTAAAGGAGTTGAACGATCAACTGAAAGACCTGCTGGATAAAGGCTTTATTAGGCCTAGTGCTTTACCATGGGGTGTGCTAGTGTTATTCGTAAGGAAGAAATATGGCTCACTAAGAATGTGTATCGATTACCGACAGCTGAATAAGGCGACTATAAATAATAAATATCCCCTTTCAAGGATCGATGACTTGTTTGATCAGTTACAAGGTGCTAAGTGCTTCTCAAAGAGTGATTTAAAATCAGGGTACCACCAAATACAAGTTCGGGAGAACGACATTCCAAAGACAACATTTAGAACCAGATATGGACACTTTGAGTTCTTGGTAATGTCTTTTGGATTAACTAATGCCCCAACAATGTTCATGGACCCGATGAATAGTATATCCAGGCCTTATCTAGACTTGTTTGTGATTGTATTTATTGATGATATTTAGGTGTATTCACATTCTAAAGCTAAGCATGCAAATCATCTACGAGCAGTCCTTCAGGTTCTTTGAGATCGAGAACTTTATGCAAAGTTTTCTATGTGTGAGTTCTGGTTGGACTTTGTAGCTTTGTTAGGCCATATTGTATCAGATGCAGGTATTGCGATTGATACACAAAAGGTTGAGGCCGTAAAGACTTGTCCCAAACCCATGACTCCAACTGAGGTTCGTAGTTTCTTAGGGTTTGCTGGGTACTACAGAAGGTTTGTAGAGGGGTTTTCTTCACTTTCAGCCCCATTAACGAAGCTGACTAAAAAAGCAGCTACGTTTTAGTGGACTGAGGCTTGTGAGCATAGTTTCCATGAGTTGAAGGACAGGTTGACATCAACACCAGTTCTAGCATTGCCAGAGGGTTCAGAAGGCTATGTGGTGTATTGTGATGCTTCTAGTGTTAGGTTGGGATGTGTTCTACTGCAACATGGTAAGGTTATCGCATATGCTTCAAGGCAGTTCAGAAAGCATGAGAAGAACTATCCGACCCAGGTTTTAGAGTTGGTTGTAGTTGTGCATGCGTTAAATATGTGGAGACATTATTTGTATGGCGTTTATGTTGACATCTTCACAGATCATAAAATCCTTCAATATATCTTTAGACAGAAGGAGTTAAATTTGCAACAACATCGATGGCTTGAGTTACTGAAAGACTACGATGTGGATATTTTATATCATCTAGGAAAGGCAGATGTGGTAGTTGATGTCCTCAGTCAAAGATTTATGGTATTTTATCCTATTTAGGTGTTGCGAAGCATGAGCTAGCGCGAGAGCTTCATCAGTTAGCTAGCTTGGGAGTCATATTGTTAGAGGTAGAAGATAGTGGGGTAACAATTTAGGACACAACCATATTATCTCTAGTTGTAGAAGTAAAATCACAGCAACAAGAGGATCCTAGCTTAGAGTAGCTCAGAGCCAAGGCTCAGGATCAGCAGTCTTTAGCATTTTATATAGTAGTAGATGGAGTCCTTAGATATAGCGGTCGATTGTGTGTTTCAAATGTTGTAGGGCTTCGACATCGGATATTCGAAGAGGCACATCATTCCCGTTATTTTATTCACCCTGGTTTGATGAAGATGTACCATGATATTAAGGAGATCTATTGGTGGCACGGGATGAAGAAGGAGGTTACTGAGTTTGTGGCACAGTGTCCTAACTGCCAACAGGTGAAGGTTGAGCACGAAAAGCCCGTTGGGCTAGTTCAGGATATAGTCATTCCTTTGTGAAAGTGGGAAGCAATTAATATGGATTTTATTATAAGGTTAACTCGATCGCGTCGCAAGTTTGACTCTATTTGGGTAATTATTGATAGACTAACAAAATCAGCCCACTTCTTACCAGTCAGGGCTACTTTTATGGCCGAAGACTATGCAAGGCTCTATATTAGAGAGATTGTTAGGCTACACAATGTCCAAATATCTATTATCTCTGATAGAGGAGCACAATTTACCACCAACTTCTGGAAGTCCTTCCAGAAAGGACTGGGGACACATGTTAATTTTAGTACAACCTTTCACCCTCAAACAGATGGCCAGGCTGAGCGCACAATTTTGACACTCGAGGATATGCTACGGGTGTGCGCGCTAGACTTCAAGGGAAGTTGGGATGACCACTTACCTCTTATTAAGTTCGCATACATTAATAGTTATCATTCCAGCATCGGGATGGCACCTTATGAGGCTTTGTATGGGTGAAAAATGTAGGTCCCCCATCGAATGGTTTGAGGTAGGTGAGTCAGGGTTAATTGGACCCAACTTAGTACAACAGAGAGTGGAGTAGGTTAAGCTCATTCGAGAGAGGTTGTTAACAGCTCAAAGCCGATAGAAGTCATACTCAGATGTGCAACGAAGGGACATAGAGTTTTGTGTCGATGATTGTGTATTATTAAAAGTCACAACTATGAAGGGTGTTATGAAATTTGGCAAAAAAGGAAAGATTAGTCCAAGATTCATTGGGCCATACCGGATCCTTCGGAGGGTAGGATGGGTGGCTTATGAGTTAGAATTGCCTTCGGGGATAGAATCTGTTCATCTAGTTTTCCATGTATCGATGCTACGGAAGTGCATAGGAGACCCTTCTCGGGTTGTCCCTGTTGAGGATGTTCATATCACAGAGGAGTTTTCCTACGAGGAAACTCCAATTGCCATATTAGATCGGCAGGTTCGTAAATTGAAGACCAAAGAGGTGGCTTCGGTTAAAGTATTGTGGATAAACAAGAACAGAAAAGAGGTGACCTAGGAAGTTGAGGATGGCATGAGGTCCAAATATCCTAACTTGTTTCATACCCCAAGGTGATGGCATATCAGTTTATATTAGTGCAGTGAGGTTTTTTTTTATACTGTTGCTTATTATTATAGTTGTTGTTGTTGTATATTTTATTCCACTGTCATTGCGGAGCTATAGTGCTTAGCTATTTATGTCATCCTGTGAGATGCCTAGGTTAGAATTTCTGCGTTTCATGTTCCTGGATAGTCACATTTACAAAGGATATTATGCCTAAATTTTTTAAACTCCTAAGGAATTAACCGCGTGACTCAGATTTTTTCATTTGAGGACGAATGTTTCTAAGGGGGGAAGGATGTAACAACCCGACTTTTCAAAACGTCTAAATTAACTCGTATCTTCGTGGAAAGAAAATGATGGTGGGTAATAAATTAAAAATAATGTGGTATGTCATATTTTAAGTGTTCAGGGGTTGTATCTCAAGTTTTGAAGTTAGGTAAGTGGCAAAATAAAAGTTGGTGAAAGTTATCGTAAGTTCCTTTTTAAAGATTTTTCTGAAATGTGGGTCAAATATCTTGGATGTTTTCTCCCAATATATAAAGAGTTAGAAAGCGTATCACCAATTAAATCGAAGGCCTACGAGTCTAGTTTGCAACGCAAAAAACGCCGTATCCAACAGACATCAAGTAAAATGTTATGAGGATTTTACTGGGGACTGCCGGAGCAGAATCCGGGTCGGGTAAAAAATGAAGATATATTTTTGTAGTTATTGGTGTTTCTTCAAGGTTTAACTTGGTTAACTAAGGTAATCATCTCGGGACTCCTTTATGATTATTTTTATGAATTTCTACAGATGTTTCGACAAGTTGGGGCAATATGGAAAATATGCCGATTTAAGATTAATTATGAATTGTTTATAGGTGCGTACCAGCTGTGTATATATAGTGTTTTTGAAGTTTAGGACATACGGAACAACTTTCGTGAAGGAACTACGGTCTTTCGAGCGTTCATTGGAAAGGTATGTTAAGGCTATTCCTTCGAACGACATGTTTCCTTAGAGGTAGTTAATGTTGGTGATCTTGTAGATGTAATTATCAGTGGTTGGCTGATTGAGTGGTTATAAACCCTCATTTTAGGGACTCATAATCTGTTAAAAACGACCCTAAGTTACGAACGACTTGGAGATTATTCATATATATTGTTTATAGCTAAATTGCTCGCCTTTAGCCTATTCAATTGTTTGTTGTCTCCCTTAGGGATATTGTGGTTAGTTGTTGAGCTATGAACTGCCTATGGAGGCTATGATGTTGTCTAATAGGAATATGTTATTTTCAAATAGGGCTATGTGTTGCCCACGAGGGTATATTAATGCCAAAGAGTGATATGTGTTGCCTACAGGGCTTTTTTTTATGCCAAAGAGGGCTATGTGTTGCCTACAGGGCTATGTTGATGCAAAATAAGGCTATGTGCAGCCCACAAAGCTATGATGTTGTCCAAGAGGGCTATGTGCTGCCTATGGGGCTATGTCATTGCCAAAAGGGCTACGTGACTTCTTACAAAGACAAGAGGCTACCGATAGGGGTATGTAAATTGATTTGGCACCTTCTGGGATTATGGGGGCCTAGGTAGGTGGTATGTTGTTTGTACCTGCCGAGCTTATGGGGGCTTGTCTAGGTTGATGTTTGATCATTTTTGTATTTTTAGATTCAGTAGTGGGTTAGCATGCTTATCTAAAATTTTGATTTCCTTACGTAATTGCTTTTGGTATATTATGATACTTGCTCATTTAGTCTACAACTTTTCATACTCTGTACATTATTTTTACTGATGCCACATTGCCTTGGGGGAGCTATATTCATGCATGTAGGTCCCGAAAGACGACCCAGTAGACCTCCTCAGCAGCAGGATTGACTTCTATCTTATTGGCTAGCAACTTTCCTCCAGAGCTGCCAGAGTTGTGAGGTTTGTTAGCTTTTGTTGTATATATCTTTATGGGTAGGATGGGGTCCTGTCCCGCTAATATTTACTACTCTTAGAGTCTTGCAGACTAGTGTGTGGGGTGTATAGCTACGTTATGGCCATACTGGCCTAGTTTGTTGGTTTGCTGAAGCTTGTGAGTTGTTTGATGTATTGTCTTGATATATACCTGCATTCAGTTTTGGTATAGATATCATGGTGGCCTTGACGGCCCAAGTAGGACTTATATGCTAGTTGGCTATTTATTTATAAGAACTCTCAGGAGTAGCTGTTTCTTTTATACATCAGTAGCAAATGGTTCAGCAGGGTCGGCTCGGGCTTAAGTTTTGGCATTAGGAGCCAGTTGCACTCCTTGAGTTTGGGGCGTGATAGAGCATTGTCTCTTTTAATTGATTTGAAGGAGGACATTTGAGCGTTATCACATTGCTTCACATGATGACCAGATTTTTCGTACAGTTGACAAGTGACCCTGGGTCGATTATTTTGGCCACCAAAATAACCTCTTTGATAACTCACATTGCTTCACATGATGACCAGATGTTTCCCACAGTTGACAAGTGACCCTGGGTCGATTATTTTGGCCACCAAAATAACCTCCTTGATAAACTCCATTTTTATTCCAATTGAATAAGGGATATTTCTTTGATTGGAGCGTGAGTTGTCGGTATTTCGATTGGAATTCTAGTTGGTGTATGGGGAGGTTTAGTAGCAAAGTTCGCCATGGTTGGCGCCACAGTCTGGGATGATCGACGAGTCAAATGAGCTTCAAAGTCAGTCAAATTGTCATGAAGCTCTGGAAAGGTTATGTCTATTTCACAAGCACAAAGTGCAGATGCAACACTAGCATACTCAGAAGGAAGGTCATGTACGACATGAATAAAAATTTCATCAGCGGAGATGTGAACACCAACTACTGAAGCAAGCTTGGTGAAAATCTCTTTGATTTTCTGCAAATACATAGTAATAGACAGATTTCTCTTTTGAATAGTATTCAAGTTTTCTCTCAAACTCATTATGTGAGCACGCGATGGCTTCACATAAGTCGTGGCAAGATTTTTCCAAAACGCATAGGAAGTTTTGTCATCAATAACATAAGGTATAATTTCTGGTGAAAGGGATACAACCATGCACTTCTAATGAAATGTTGTTGTCATTTATAGACCGAGATAGATGTGGTGGATGGTGGTTAGTTTATAAACTGAAGAAAATCATAGGCTCACATAAGTCGTGGCAAGGTTTTGCCAAAGCGCATAGAAAGTTTTGTCACCAGTAATAAAGGACATAATTTCTATTGAAATGAATGCAACCATGACACTTCTAATGAGATGGTCTTGTCGTTTATAGAGCGAGATAACTGTGGTTGATGTTGGCTCATTTATAAATTGTGGAAAATCATAGTTAGTAAGCAATGATTCTTATTGATATTGCCAAGATTTGGTAGTTTGTGGTGGTGAGTTTCAATGAGGCTTGAGAAGAGGTGTTAATGAAGATAAGTTGGTCATTAGTGTTCAAGGAGATGGTGTTGTTAGAGGGTGCAACAATATTTGGAGTAGTTTCGTTTGTTGGGTTTGGGAGTGAATTAGAGGTGCCCTTCCAATGAGTCAAGACTGTCGGAAAAAAAAACTTCCCAGAAAATGTTTTGGCTGTGAAGCGGAATAGCCCCGATACCATATAGTAGTTTAATGAAGAGATAATAGATGATTTTATTAATACTGAATTGTGTATTTATACAAGAGGGTGGATTCACAAGGACTAGCAGGGAAATTAATACAATCAATCAATATAAGTTAGGATCTTTACTGTTATGAATAAGCTAAAACTATGAAAACTAAATCTGTAAATAAGGAATGAAATAATATTCAATCGATCTAAGATATATCTCTAACGGTCTTGTCATATATTTTGAGGTTTAATTTGAAATTTAAGTTTCTGAAATTAGATTTCAAAATTTTGAAGTTGCATTTGAATATGTAATAATTATAAAAAAAGTCTTATCAATAAAATTTCCAAAACCCCAAAAACTAATCTCAATTAATTATGAACACCAATAATTGAAAATTAGATTTTTAAAATCTAATTAAATTCATGGTAAAATTGATAAATTTAATAATAAATATAAAATTTTAAAAATCTAATTAAATTTATGGCTAGATATATAAATTAAATAATCGATGGTCAAATACTAATTTAATTTGTTGATTCGGTGAATTTTGAGCGTTTTGTTAAGTAAAAAAACAAAAGAAATTTTAAAAGCATTTTAGGGAGAGTATATTTTAGGTTTAGCAAACATAAAAATCATATATGTATACTATAGGTATAGTTTGTATAATTGCGCTCCATAGAAAAATTTATGTTTGCTATGACTATTAATATATTTATTTTGGTATACTTATACAAAAGAATCAATTGTATAAGTATATATTTGGAATCTGTATACAAATAAGAAAATATTTTATTGTATAATTTGTGTTTGTATAAAATGAGAAAGAGAGAAATGCAAAAGAGAACTAGGCAGTAGAAGATTTGTATTGTATAATTATAAGTGCATAGGACGAAAATATATGTATTTGTATTTGTATATACAACTTTCTCTCGCTTTATACAAACGCAAATACAATTTATACATTTGTATTTGTATAAAGTGAGAGAGGATAGAGAGAGAATGGCGAGCTAGATATCTGGGGAGAAAGGCGAATGGAATGATATGTATTTGTATTTGTATATACAGTTTTCTCTCGCTTTATACAAACAAAAATTTAATTTATACATTTGTGTTTGTATAAAGTGAGAGAGGCGAGAGAGAGAGTGGTGAGCGAGATCAGGAGAATGCGAGCGAGATATGTGGGGGAGAAGCGAATGGCAAAGTATTTGCTACAAATTAAAATTAAATGAAACTATAATTATAACATTTAATTTTAATTAATAGTTTGCCATTTTATACCATTTTTCCTTTTAAGGGATCTTTTTTTTTTTCCGGAAGTTGAGATATTTTAGATCCACTTTTTATTAAAGCGTGATATTTTTATTCATTAGTGGCTGTGAGTTGTGATGATATGGAAATACAAATACGACAAATCTATTTCCTACCAAAAATAAAATAAAATGAAGCAACACGACCCGGCCCTCTATTTACGGTTTTAGATTATTTTCTACCTTCTACTTCCGACTGAATAGTGCAGCGTACTCTTCTCTTTCTCCTCAGAAATTTACTTCTTGTGTTTCATTTCACTCTCTCTTTTGTGCACATTGCTGCTAGTACAACAAACCACTCCAGTCCTCTCTCTCTTCAAAAGGTAGTTTCTGTACTACCCTTTTTCTCTGCAAAAACTAATCCCTTTTGCTGATATCATACTCTCTTTTTTCCTCATCTCTTTATCTTCTTCTAGTAGGTTCAAAGATGTCGGCGGTGGTTCAACTTCGCTGCTCTTCACTTCCAGCCCACTATCACTATCAAAGTCGTTACTTTTCTTCTGTCAAACCCACATTTTCAGACAATACTTGCGCCAAAAATCTCAACTTTAACCCATTAAGAACCAGCCATGTGGGTTCTAAACAATTGCTTATCAAGTATCAAGTTCCTTGTGCTGGGGGTGGGGGTGGTGATGGAGGAAGCATTGGCATTGGTGGTGGTGGTGGTGATGGGGATTCGAGTGATGGGGGACATTCAGATGATTCCTGGGACAATTTTGGACCAATTGGTGCTTTTCTTAATGGCTGGAGATCTAGGGTTGCTGCGGATCCACAATTCCCTTTTAAGGTTCTTATGGAGGAATTGGTTGGTGTCACTTCTGCTGTCATAGGAGACATGGCATCTCGTCCTAACTTTGGCCTTAATGAATTGGATTTTGTGTTTTCCACACTTGTCGTTGGTTCCATTTTGAATTTTTTGTTGATGTATATATTGGCACCAACAGCATCTGTTTCTAGTCGAGCTCTGCCTTCAATTTTCGCCAGTTGCCCACCAAGCCACATGTTTGAGCCTGGTGCTTACAGTTTATTCAGTAGGATTGGGACATTGGTCTACAAAGGAACTCTCTTTGCTGCAGTTGGATTTGCTGCTGGACTAGTTGGAACTGCAATTTCTAATGGTTTAATCAAGATAAGGAAAAAGATGGATCCTAATTTTGAGACGCCAAATAAGCCTCCTCCAACACTTCTAAATGCTGCAACATGGGCAACTCATATGGGTGTCAGCAGTAATTTAAGATACCAAACGCTTAATGGAATTGAGTTCTTGCTTGACAAAGCTCTTCCTCCAGTGGTTTTTAAAACGTCCGTTGTGGTTTTGAGATGCTTGAATAATGTCCTTGGGGGAATGTCATTTGTCATGTTGGCAAGGCTGACTGGTTCTCAGAGTGTAGATAAAGGGGAGGTAGTTACTGTGAAAGATGATGGAGCAAACGCAGAGAAAGAGAGGTTGCTGAATCAGAGCGACAACATACAAACTGGTCATTCTGTTTCGAAGTGAATTGGCTTTGTGTGTATCAATATCTAGTTACAATCCCCCGATTCAGCTTAGTCAGTTTTTGCCCCTTACTATGAATTATGATCATAAATAATAGTAGTAGTAATTAGCTTCTCTGACTTCATGTCCTTTAGGAGTTTTGAGTTTGTGTGTCCTGTCTAGCTTTCCTTTTCAGTGATGATAGAACCAGTTATTTGTTGGTGTTGATTATGATTTATTTCCGTTTGTATGGTAAACATGACATTCATGCTTGCAACTGACATTATGCCCAAATCATGTTAAAGGAAGTAGCACTGTTTTCCGGTCCTGCAGCATAGAGAATTTCTTTTATTCAGTCTTGCGTTACTGCTGATTTAGTTATAGTCTGGCTTATTGGTTCTTTCTTTTTATGGATATACATATTTTAAACTTGCCTCGAAAAATCGCTTACACACTGAAATTTTATGAGTGTCGTACTAAATATAGTAGAAGGTGTTCTCACCTGCTAGTAGATACTCACGAAAAGCAAAAGATGAAGAATTTGGAAGCAGTTCATTGCCTGTGTGAGCTTGCTGGTAGTGAGGAAGTCATAGTCGACAAAAAAACATAGATTCCAAATGAAGAAAGGTATAACAATCTGTAGTAGCTTCCACCTGTTTCATTACTAATCAGCACAGCAGTTATAGACTATTCAAATTGTAGACTCATTTCTTGGTAGTTCACTGTATCATTGGAGTTCTAACACATTTCATGATTATAATTTCAAGGAGGAGAAACTAAGGGAAAACCAGGATACGAGCACCTGAATGAACCACTCCACATTTTAACTAAAGCTGATTTGCCAGGCAGCATTGTGGATATCAGATTGAGACAGGCACAGGAAATCATAGGGGAGTTGCTTTAGCCCGTGGTATGTATCTCAGATTTGTTTCCCTCTCTGTGGTTTTGCATAACTTTGTAGCATATTTGATAGCACCAAAAATGAAATAAGTTAACAGTTGATTGTAGAGATGCTATAATTTTGGTTACATAATCTTTTTTGGAAAAAGGTCATCTCTCCCAGCCTGGACAACTATTTTAAGTAACTTGACCTTAACATATTTGCATATTGAGATAGAATTTATTTACTTTCCTTTTTTCTCTGACGAGAAGAAATTCTCCTATTAGATGCACTTCTTTATTGTAGCAAATGATGAGTATTTAATTTTTTGCAATTCTTTTATCTACTGGCTGAATCAGAGGACTACATAAAGAGAGAGTAGTTGCGTAAACTTGCGATGCTAAATTCAAAATTCAGGGAAGAGAATCCTGGACCAAGTGGCAGTGTCTCTCCTTTCAATACTAGTGGCAGGAAAATGTCCCAAGACTAGCTGTTAAGAGCGATGAGGAATTGAAGTTGATGCTAAAAGAGGTTTGTACTCCTCGGGATGATGCGTGGACATTCCTGATCTCAACATACATCATATCCGCTTCACTACCTAAACACAAGCTATAAATAGACACACAGGTCATTGTGGGTGATTTTTGGTTTGCTTGTGGGTTATAGTTTTTTTTTTTCAATCAACAACAGAAATGAGAAGATGGTTAAAAGGAAAATTATTATTAAAGAGACCAAATATTGGTGCTTTGACTGGAGTTGGATTTGTGTATTCACCTATTAGTGCAACGTGTAATATTTTAATTTCTTTCTTGGATGCTTGTATTTGTTCATCTGTTTGTTTCTTGTGCTAAGAAATAAGAATGGCCCAATTAGTGGACGTGCAAGTCTGATGGGCAGCCTAATTGTATGTTCCATTTTATTTCTTCAAAATATTTGCTTTTTTTTCCTGGGCGAACTTCAGATAAATTATTGTTTTCCTTTGCCGTTTCTTTTTCAACTTCAACCAAATTACATGTAAATGTACTATGGTTGAATCTGCCTATATTTGGTACTATATTTAGGATTTTGATGTGGTAAAATCTTGATTTATTTGATTAGTTATCAGGGATTTCCAACTATACGAGTTCTCTACAAATAAAAATAGAAAATGGAAGGCTTGTTATTCAATAATAACATGACTTATATACTTGTGTCGACTAAGGTGTATGTAGATCTATTCAAATTTTTAATGAAGCTGCTGGAGTAAATTAGTTTTTTCTCAGAGAAATATAATTTTGTTATGATAGTGGGTTGCATGGGATTCGAACACGGAACTAATTGGATGAGTAGATAAGTTCTTTATTAAATAAAATAAATTGTAATCTTAAATTATATAAACAAGTCATGTTGTACGTGACTTTCCCTATATATATCTGTTTCTCTCTCAAAGAAATTAAAAAGACTTTTAAAAAGGTGAATACTCAGTTGATTTACCACTTATTAATATTACAATTAATCAGAAGAGGTAAATCTTTTGATCTCTTTGTCATTTATAAAATGTAAGAATGAATCTTTGATACAAAAAATATTCAAATATCAAATTTGTCTTTTATATACTTCTCACAAAATAGACAAAAACTCGTGGGAAGATCAAAACAAGAACATATCCTTTCGAGACGGAATGACTTGTGAGACCCTTGTACTTGGCTCCATTTGTAAGTTGGATCCTTATACTTACGACTGTGCAAACTGAACCTTAAACTTATTGAAACACAATATTTTAAACCCCTTTCTCATCTAATGTGTGTGCGTGTACTACACTCGTTTTACACATGAAATTTCACGTCATTTTTAATAACACATCATTATTATTGTTATTTTTTCAATGACACATCAGAAACTAAATATTTAAAAATAAATAATATTTTTTTAAAAAATAAATCAATTTCCTCTCTTTCATTGTACTCATTTCTCCATTCCCACATCATCTTCTTCATTCCCACACCTTACCACTCACCAAAAAACCAAAAAAAAACTACCATTTTTCATCTTTTTACGCTCAAAACTTTTTCCAATCACAAAAAATTATTAGTCATTAAAATATGATAGATTGTAATTGGCCTTTGCACATTCTTAGGTGTTCTATTCATTTTGATTTGTTAAAAACAAATATCAAGAAAACTTCAAGTTGAAAAAAAATATGTTTATGAAGTTTCGGTCGATCCTTTGGCCGAGCATGTTTCTAATGCGGAGTTTAGGGCTGCTTTTCAAGTGTTGGCTCAAACGGTTATGACCCAAGCCAATATGGAGGTTGTGGTTCCTGCAAACTCAAATATGAATTCGGCGGCTTCAAGAGTGAGGGACTTCTCAACGATGAACCCTCCAGAGTTTCATTGTTCTAAAGTTGAAAAAGATCCTCAAGAGTTTATCGATGAGTTCTATAAGATTTTGATGATCATGGGAGTTACGCCGGTGGAAAAGGCCGAGTTGGCTGCTTACCAATTGAAAGGTGTGGCTCAAGTTTGTGGTATAACTAATGGAAAGAAGGTAGGACGGAAGATGCGGATCCTTTTGATTGGGAGAAGTTGAAGGTCGCGTTTGTTGACAGATTCTTTTCCCTTGAGATGCGGGAATCTAAGGTGCTAGAGTTCATTAACCTACGACAAGGGGGTCTGAGTGTTAGGGAATATGATATAAATTTCACTCAATTTTCTAAGTATGCTCCATCAATGGTTGTGGAGACAAGGGCTAAGATGAGTCAGTTTGTATTGGGTGTGTTCGATATGGTGGTTAAAGAGTGCCGAACCACAATGGTCATTCATGATATGGACATCTCTTGTCTCATAGTACATGCACAACAAATTGAGGAGGCTGAACTCAAGGAAAAGTCTAGGAAAGCAAAAAGGGATAAGACCGGTGACGGTAATTTCTCTAACACAAGGTCCGACGGACAAGGTCGTCCAAGATTCCAACGAAGTTTTTTCGGTCAAGGTTCCTCCAATGCTCCTCCAAAGTTCAACCAAGATAGGGTGTCTAACCCTAACCCTCAAGGAAGTAATGGTAGTGGATCTCCATTGCCTAGGTCTAATTGCACTAAGTGTGGAAGGAAGCATGATGGTAAGTGCCTAGCCGGCTCGGATGGTTGTTATGGTTGATGTAAAAGTAGTCACAAAATGAGGGATTGTCCAATTCTTACGGCCAATGGGAGAGAGGCCAAGCAAGCTCTTACTAGTGGTGCGGGTTCCAATGCTCCTAAGCAAAACCGCTTTTATGCTCTTCAGACTAGAGGCGAACAAGAGAGTTCTCCGAATGTGGTTACCGGTATGTTGAAAGTTTTTCAAATTGATGTAGATGCTTTACTTGATCCCGGTGCTACTTTGTATTTTGTGACGCCATATGTGGCTATGAGGTTTGATGTGCTCTCCGATGTGTTTTTAGAACCTTTTTCTGTCTCTACTCTCGTTGATGATTCTCTGGTGGCTAAGAGGGTCTATAGAAACTGTCCCATTTCCTTGTCCCATAGAGTTACTCTTGTTGACTTGGTAGAGCTTGACATGTTAGATTTGGATGTTATCTTGGGTATGGATTGGCTACACTCATGCTATGCTTCTATTGATTGTAGAACTTATGTAGTCAAGTTTCAGTTCCCAAATGAGCCTATCATATAGTGGAAGGGGGAAATTCTATTCCTAAGTGTCAGTTTGTCTCTTTTCTTAAAGCTAGAAAGATGATTTCAAAGTGTTTCTTTTACCATCTAGTAAGGGTGAGGGATGTAGATTCCGAAACCCCTTCTCTCAAGTCGGTCACCATTGTCAATGAGTTTCCGAAAGTGTTCCCAGATGACTTACCCGGTATTCCTCTCGAGCGGGAAATATACTTCGGGATTGACCTTCTCCTAGATACGCAACCTATCTCTATTCCTTGTTACCTTATGGATCCACTAGAACTTAAAGAGTTGAAAGAACAATTAGAGGACTTGTTAGATAAGGGTTTCATCCGACCGAGTATCTCTCCATGGGGTGATCCAATTTTGTTCGTTAAAAAGAAGGATGGTTCTCTTTGTATGTCCATTGACTATAGTCAGTTGAACAAGGTGACTATGAATAACAAGTATCCTCTCCCAAGGATTGATGATTTGTTTGACCAACTTCAAAGGACAAGTTATTTCTCTAAGATTGATCTCCGATCCGGTTATCACCAACTGAGGGTGAAAGATGATGACATTCCAAAGATGACTTTTTGAACTCGGTATGGTCATTATGAGTTTTTGGTAATGTATTTTGGGTTGACTAATTCTCTGGACGACTTTATGGACTTAAGGAATAAAGTGTTTAGACAATACCTTGACATATTTGTAATTGTGTTCATCGATGATATTTTGATCTACGCACGGAGTGAGGATGAGCATATTGATCATTTGAGGATTGTGTTGCAAATCCTTAAGGACCAACAACTTTTTGCGAAGTTTAGGAAATGTGAATTTTGGTTAAGGTCTGTAGCTTTCCTTGGTAATATTGTTTCGAGTAATGGTATTGAGGTAGATCCTAGGAAGACGGATGCGGTCAAGAGTTGTCCTAGACCTCTAACTCCCTCGGATATTAGAAGTTTCTTGGGTTTGGACGGTTACTATAGAAAGTTTGTTGAGGGTTTCTCTTCAATTGTCTCCCCTTTGACGGCTTTGACTCAAAAGAAGGCTAAGTTCATATGGTCCGAAGCATGTGAAAAGACTTTTCAAGAGTTGAAAGATAGATTTACTTCCGCTCCGGTGTTCACCCTACCGGAAGGGACAGATGGTTTTGTGGTTTATTGTGATGCCTCGAGAATTGGGCTAGGGTGTGTGCTAATGCAAAATGGGAAAGTTATTGCCTATGCCTCAAGGAAACTTAAAGTCCATGAGAATAATTATCCTACTCACAACCTTGAGTTAGCGGCGGTCATTTTTGCTCTAAAGATTTGGAGACATTATTTGTATGGAGTTCATGTGGATGTGTTTACCGATCACAAGAGTTTGCAATACTTGTTTAATCAAAAAGATTTGAATCTTCTCCAAAGAAGGTGGCTTGATTTATTGAAGGATTACGACATGAGTGTCCTTTATCACCACGGTAAAGCTAATGTGGTAACGGATGCTCTTTGTCGGTTGTCTATGGAAGTGTTGCTCATATTGAAGAAGAAAAGAAAGAGTTGGTTCGAGATGTGCATAGATCGGATCGATTAGGTGTTCAATTAGTGGACTCTACCAAATGTGGTGTTATGGCTCACAATTGATATAAATATTCTTTTGTGGCAGATGTGAAAGCCAAGCAAGGTCTTGATCCAATTTTGGTAGAATTGAAAGAAGTGATGCTTAAGAAATCCGTTGAGGCTTTCTCCAAAGGAGGAGATGGGGTTCTTAGATCCAAGGTCGTTTATGTGTTCCAAATGTTGATGACCTGAGGGAACATATTTTAGCAGAAGCCCATAGTTTGCGGTTTTCTATTCACTCGAGAGCCACCAAGATGTACCGTGATTTACAGGAAGTCTATTGGTGGAAAGGGATGAAGAAAGATATTGCGGAATTTGTGGCTAAGTGTCCAAATTTCCAACAAGTGAAGGTTGAGCATTAGAGACCGGGAGGTTGATACGCTCAAATTACACCTCTATTAAAGAAGCATAATCGATCGTCGTCAAATGAAGAACCAACTTGTAGGTTGGGGTCGATCCCACGAGGAATATGGTTCAGACTTAAACTTAACTCACTATTATATTCGTTTAGTCAACTTATTTACAAGACAAGTAAATAATGGGGGGGGGGGAAGATTTTTGAAACAAATAACTTATTGTTGTGTAAGTAACATGTGAGCAAGATTCAAACTTCAAGTTATCAATAAGAGAAAGAAACTAGGGTGTATGTGTTCCCCATAAGCTCTTAATGCTGTAATCCTAATAATAGTAATCCTTTCCTAGTGTTTTACATGCAAAGTTGGTAAGATAGGTATCCCTAAGTGATTGGTCATCCAAGTAGGAAATTTTACTCTGCACCTTGGTCCTACTATATGTGTATAATTTATTAACCCTTACCTTTACCTCAGATTAAACATCACTCAATCTATGACTTAGTTTTCATCCTCGCACCAATTGACATTAGACTATTAGATTGTATCACACTAAATCTCTGTTGATAATTTTTTTTTATTAACTACCTTCTTGGTACGACAAATAGCAACAAGGCGAGTTCTAACGCATGCACTTGTTAAAAAGACTTCTAGACGAAAGAATTAACAATGCATGCATCAACACTATTCAAGAATTACTTAATTATTATTCATACGTTGTTAATTGCTTATGGTTCCCACAACCCTAGTTGTAGATTTAGCTACTCATGCTGGAAAGAACACAATTCATGTTTTGATAATAAGAATTCATGAACTTACGTATTGAGTAGAAGAAATCTGAAATCTCGAACAGAATTTCAAAGCAAAAATCTTATAAACCAAAATCTGGAAATCAAAATGCCAAAGTTTGCAAGTTAATTCCCAAGAAAATATCAAGAACTAAGGATGTGTTTGGTATGAAGGAAAATGTTTTCCAATTTTTTCATGTTTGGTTGGGTTAAATATTTTGGAAAATGTTTTTCAAATGACTCATTTTCCTCAAATTTAAGGAAAATGACTCCCCTTCAAAACTTAAGGAAAACATTTTCAAAAACTCTCTTCCG
>JAJOOS010004403.1:0-15554 GCA_029582725.1 Solanum chiquidenum
ATATATATATATATATATATATATATTATTGATAAGTCTTACTTTTTTTAGATGTTTTGATGATCTCCTCACAAATGCAGGGACCCGGTCCTCTGCAAAGTATGCTCGTCCAGGTCTATGTGTTATACAGTTGGAAAGCTGTCGCGTCAGAGGTTGGTGAGGTCGTCAGTGTACCACACCAATCATAATGGACGAGGTTGTTTTGTCCAACGATCAATAACCCTTTATGGTTGATATAGTCAACATGACAAACAACAAATCAATTATTCATTCAAAGAGAGAATATTCAAGCTTCAACAAAAAACAAGAAGGAACTTCATAGACTGATGAATCACTTCATGAACCAGCTGTTATTTGATTGCTTGTATTTGTGCTTACATTGTAGGATTCGTTTCACATGTGTTAGAAACGTTTCAAACCTTGAGTGAATCACTGTAAGAGCTTAGTTGAGAGCAACTTTGTGCGTTACGTTAAAAGTCTATATTAATCAGTTGAGTTTGTAAAGTGGACAATGCAGGCATTGCTTTGGCTCATTGAGTGATAGTTGTATTACTCATAATAGATATTAGGAGGTTAATCTCGTGTGTGTTGTAAACTGTGTTTTACTTTTGCTTGAGAAGATTAGTAAAAACAGTTTGAAAATCATGTGAGACAGGTTGTGGTTCTACTCCCATAAGCAAGGAGGTTTCCACGTAAAGTTACGTGTGCTATCTTTACCTTCAGTACTTTTTTTTGCTTATCTTAACTGTGTTAAGGACATGGTCCTATCGTAACTAGTAGATGCATACATTCCAACAATTGGTATCAGAGCTTGACTTTTTTATTTGGTTAACACCAAGAAAAGAAAAGATCATAAAGGAATGACTGCTCCACCTAGCCTGGAAGAAGGTCAATCCACCACCAGACCTCCTCGATTCAACGGACAGTTTTATAGATGGTAGAAGACGCGCATGCATGACTACATCAATGCTGAAGACACTGAGCTATGGGATGTGATTCTTGACGGACCTTACATTCCCACCAAAGATGTAGTAGATGGAGAACTTACCAAGGTGATTCCAAAAACCAGAAGGGAATACAATGAAGCTGACAGGAAAAAGATAGAAAAGAACTATAGAGCAAAAAAGTTGCTAGTGTGTGGGATTGGTCCAGATGAGTACAACAAAATCTCTACGTGTGAGACAGCTAAAGAAATATGGGATTGTCTCAAAACAAATCATGAAGGAACGACACAAGTAAAAGAGTCTAAGGTAGATATGCTAACGACTCAATATGAGATTTTCTATATGAAGAAAGGCAAAACCATCCACGAGATGAATACAAGATTCACTTCCATAACCAACGAACTAAGATGTCTTGGCGATCCTATTCACCCAAGCAAACAAGTTCGAAAGATTCTCAGAGTGCTTCCCAAGTCATGGGAGATCAAAGTGAATGATATCACTGAAACAAGAGATCTGAAGGTACTCACCATGGATGATTTGATTGGAAACCTTCAAACCTACGAGCTGAACAGGCAACATGGGTCAACCATGAAGGAAGGAAAGAAGGAAAAGTCAGTCACCTTGAAAATGTCTCTGAATGATGGGTCAGAAGAGGAGGATAAGATGGCATACCTCACTAAAAGGTTTCAGAAGATAATCAAAAAGCATGGAGGGTTCCAAAAGAAAGGGTCTACCAGCAGAACAACAAATGCAAATGATCTTTGCCACAAATGTGGTGGACATTTCATGAGGGATTGTCAAAGCCAGAAGCAGGAGGCTCAGGACTTCAAACCTCGCAGAAGGGACCAAGTCCTAGATCATGCCAAAAGAAAGGCTCACGCTGATCAAGTAGTAAAGAAAGCCTTTACAGTCTGGGTAAATGACTCCAGTGAATTAGAGGAAGAAGAGGACATGCATGAAGATTTCTCAATGATGGTCGTCAAAGATGATGAAATCGTGTTCAACTCCATTTTCTCACTGATGGCAAAATTAGACGATGAAGAGAACTAGGATGAGGTAACCCTTTTTAATCTCAAAAGTGATCTAGACACTTTATCCATTAGAAGGTTAAGAAAACTTGATGTAGTTCTAATTGACTCAGTAGATGAACTAACCACTAAGAATATGATGTTAAGTGAAAAATTGAGTCTGTGTGAGGATGAAAATGCAACCCTTAACTCTTAAATGTCTGAAATGAGTGTTAGGATAAGTATTATAGAAACTGAAAGCGTGCAACCCAGCGAGGAACTTGGTACATCTGAGGGTGAGAAAAGGAAACTCAGTAGCTTTGACGTCGAATTAGAAGAGAAGTTAAAGGCATCAGAGTTTAAATTAGTGGCTTCTCATGAAAAGAATTCTCAACTAATGAAGGACCTTAGTAATATTAAATAAGAGTTGCACCATTCCCTGAAATAGACTTATTTGTGTAAGATCCTTTCGAACTTAGCCAATCAGAAGTTCAACAACAAAAAGGGCCTAGGTTGTAGGCAGATAGAACCTCCCTGCAACCCTCACAGTAAATATGTCTCTGTTTCTGACAATCTTTTGTGTACCCATTGTGGAAGAAATGGCATCTAAAAGAAAAATGTGAGTCTCTAAAGAGAGTAAAAGAAAGGCAAGAGAATTTTCTCAAGTCGAGAAAAGGATGTGTAGAAAAGAAAAAAGGTACCTGGTCCCAGATACCATTTTAGCAAGAACACTTTGCCCCCGT
Source organism: Solanum chiquidenum (assembly GCA_029582725.1). Classification (NCBI taxonomy): domain Eukaryota; kingdom Viridiplantae; phylum Streptophyta; class Magnoliopsida; order Solanales; family Solanaceae; genus Solanum; species Solanum chiquidenum. The sequence goes on from JAJOOS010004403.1 coordinate 2,695, forward strand.
GGACAGGAAGGTTTCTCATTAAACCTTTTGACAGTTTTTGGGAACTCCATCTCAAGTGGGTTCCTAAGTCTAATAAGTAATTCTTGTGCAGAAGAGAGGAAGAAATTAATGTTGGTACATGGACAGTGGCTGCTCGAAGCATATGACTGGAGACACTCAAAAATTCCTCTCTTTGGAAGCACACCAGGGAGGTGGTGTGTCGTTTGGTGGTGGGAAAAATGGCTTTACTCTCGGCATTGGAAAAATTGGGAGATCAGTAGAACAATCCATAGACAGTGTTCACTATGTGGATGGTTTGAAGTATAATTTGCTAAGTGTTTCCCAAATCTGCGATATGGGAAATGAAGTTAAATTTCTATCTGGTAGGTGCATAGTTTCTAACTGTATAACTAACAAAGTTGTGATGTGTGCCAAAAGAGTCAAAAATATGTATGTTGCAGATCTTGACTCAATAGAAGGGGGCAGTCTCATATGTCTGAGTGCTCAAATTGAAAATGCTAGTCTATGGCATAGATGATTGGGACATATGAGCTCGGCCTTACTCAACAAGCTTGTTGATGGGGACCTGGTCCGTGGATTTCCTAAGTTGAAGTTTTCTGACAACAAGGTCTGTGATGCCTATGTAAGAAGGAAGCGAACGAGGTCATCATTCAAGCCAAAGAAAGGCGTAAGCACAAACAGACCACTGGAACTTCCCCATATGGATCTATGTGGACCTGTTAGAATTCAAAGCAGAGGAGGAAAGAAGTATATTCTGGTAATTGTTGATGATTACTCACGATTCACCTGGAATATGTTTTTTTGCGGACTTAGGACGAAATAGCTGGATTACTGATCACTTTTGCTAAAGCAATTCAATTGACGATAAACTGCGAGATTGCAAGCATCAGGTCAGACCATGGTACATAATTTGAAAATGCCCAAATAGAAGGCTTTTGTGCTGAAAATGGAATTCTTCACACTTTCTCTGCACCAAGAACTCCTCAGCAAAATGGGGTTGTGGAGAGGAAGAACATGACCCTGGTGGACATTGCTAGAACCATGTTGATTGACTTAGGACTTGTTATGAACTTTTGGGCAGAAGCGGTAAACACAGCATGCTATGTTACAAATAAATGTTTCATCAAGTCAGTAACCAAGAAAACCCCTTATGAGTTGTTGAATGACAAGAAACCTTCTATTGCTCATCTGAAGGCCTTTGGGTGCAAATGCTTTGTTTTGAATAATGGAAAAGATGATCTTGGCAACTTTGATGCAAGAAGCGATGAATGGGTGTTTGTGGGGTACTATTCATCCAGCAAAGCATACATAGTTTTCAATAAAAGAACTCTATGTATGGAAGAAAGTATACACATAATATTTGATGAATCTGATGATGGGAAGAAAGACAAACCTAGTAATGACTTTGAATTGGAAGACCTGATGGACGGTCAACAAGACAAGGTAATCCAAACTCCCGGCAGTGAACAGATTTCAAAGGAAGGAAAAGGTGCAGAACTCACAGAGGAACCTGGTCCCTCCGGTGCAATTCAAGAGGGAGACTCTTAGAACAAAGAGCATGAAAAAGATGAATCTGATGCTGATATTGAAGAGGAGATAACTAGAAAGTCAGGATGGAAACATCAATCTTCTCATCCTTTGGACAATCTGGTTTCTCCACTTGACTCTGGAATACAAACTAGATCCAAGACAAGAAATATAGTTGCATATTCAGCCTTCATATCCACCATTGAGCTCAACAACACCAATGAAGCTTAAAAGGATGTTGATTGGGTAACATCAATGCAGGAAGAACTCCATCAGTTCGAGTGAAGCAAGGTATGACACCTGGTCCCCAAACCTTTCAATAGAACCATTATTGGGACTAGATGGGTCTTCAAAAACAAACTTGATGAGCATGAGATCATCACCAGAAACAAGTCAAGACTCATGGTACAAGGATATAATCAAGAGGAAGGGATTGACTATGATGAGACCTTTGCTCCTGTAGCCAGAATGGAAGCCATCAAAATCTTAATAGCCTTTGCTGCCTACATGGAATTCAAACTGTTTCAAATGGACGTTAACAATGCATTCATGAATGGGTATCTGAAGGAGGAGGTGTATGTCAGGCAACCTCCAGATTTTGAAGATGATGATCTGCCAAACCATGTGCTGAAGTTGGACAAAGCCTTGTATGGTCTATAGCAAGCTCTCAGAGCTTGGTATGAGCGCTTGTCAAAATTTCTTTTGGCAAATGGGTTCAAGAGAGAAAAAATTGATAATACTTTGTTCTTAAAGTTCAGAAGTAAAGAGTTGTTGATTGTGCAGGTATATGTAGATGACATTATTTTTGGAGCTACTTCATATTCACTATGCAAAGAATTTGCTGACTTGATGAGTAGTGAATTTGAAATGCATGATGGGGAAGCTTACATTTTTCTTTGGGCTGCAAATCAAACAGTCCCCTCAGGGTACTTCAATATGCCAATAAAAGTACATAAAAGAATTGTTCAAGAAATTCAGCATGTTTGAGGCAAAAGTTCTTGATACCCTCATGAGAACAAGTGTCAACTGGATATGGATGAAAAAGGGATTGTCGTAAATCAGACCATGTATAGGGGAATCATTGGGTCACTCCTCTACCTCATTGCAAGCAGGCTTGACATAATTTTCAGTGTAGGGATGTGTGCCAGGTTCCAAGTAGCACCAAATGAATCACACTTGAAGGCAACCAAGCGAATTTTGAGATTTTTGAAGGGAACACAGGACCTGGTCCTCTTCTACCCTTCTGGTGACTCCTTTGATCTAATTGGTTATGCTGATGCTGACTATGCATGTTTTCTTGTTGATCGAAAGAGCACTTCAGGCATGGAACATTTCCTAGGATCATCATTGATTTCATGGGGCATCAAGAAGCAAAACTCAGCTTTGTCTACAGCAGAAGCAAAATATGTGGTTGTTGCATCATGTTGTGCTCAACTCTTATGGATTAAGCAACAACTCGAAGACTTTGGTGTTTTCACGACATTATTCCCCTCATATGCGACAAAACAAATGCAATAAACATGGCCAAGAATCCCGTTCAGCATAAGAGGACTAAACATATAGATGTGAGCCATCACTTTCTGAGGGATAATGTTGAGAAGAAGAATGTAGTGATGAGATTTTGCAAGACAGAAGACCACGTGGCTGACATCTTTACCAAGCCCTTGAGCAAAGAAAACTTCGTCAAGAACAGACTGAAGCTGGGGATGCACAAAATCACTTGATTTCATAACAAGCTTACATGAAATCTCCCTTTCTGACTATGCTAGGGAGAGCAGGTATCTATACAAGTTGTATTGCTTACTGTTTGAGAATTCGCATATAGTACCTTACTGCAGGTACACACTCATGGCATGTTGGCTAAAAGGAAGATCTAATCATACAGGAAGGGAAATTTATAGAAGAGGGACCTGATCCCCCAAAGGTTAGTATCACTCTTGCTACACAATTTTCTGACAACGGTCACTGCCACGTGTCTTCTCCCCATTCATTGTGTCAGTTTCAGACGTCTTTTCTCTTTAAAATCAAGAGTCGTTACTGTTCGGGGACCCGATACCCTGTTAAATACAACCTTCTGAGAGAATCAAACAATCCAAATCTCTTCCTATCCACTTTGAATTCTCTCATCGTTTCTTCAAATCTTCTTATCCTCTCTCTTAAACAAAATGACTAACTCTTCGTCATCTTCGAAACTCCATATCTCCCAAGAAATTTAAACTCCCAGTTCATTCAATTTCTCAACTCCTCCCTTAGAAGAATCTCTGTCCACACCAGTCTGTAGGGTTGGTGAGACTGGCAAATCTAACACTCACCTCACTGAAGTGGTGATGTCTCCTGCACTTCACACCCACTGAAGAGTTAGAAGTTGGGTCTAGAGCCGTGTCATCTACCATGTCTGAGTGGCTATTCGAAGGGGATTTGCCTGAGGGTAAGGGTCCAGAGTCCAATATTCTGGCAGCAGCATATGAATTGGTGATCGTACAAAGTTTGGCCTCTCTCAGAGGAGATGTTCGACCAACTCTGTTGGAACAAGAGTTGAGATCCCCGGAACAGGTCCCTTACAGTGTTCAACCAAACTCATAAAACATTTGATGTTGACAGTGAGGAGGAGGAGGAAGAAGAAACTCCTTTAGTTTGGCGGAGAAAAGGGGTCGAGGGGAAAATACTATGAGTGTGACAGTTTCAGATCTGAAGGTAGTTGATACTTTGCATGAGGCTAAACGTGACAATGAGCCTACTGAGTCTGAAAGAAGAGAAAAAGGAAAGGGAAGGGGAAAATAGTACTTTCGCAAACCATAGGAGAAGGAAAAAGAAGATATGTGACCAGAAATGAGTCACAAAAATTAATGGGAGATGTTTGGGCTGCAAACGAAGTACAAATTGGAAAGAAACCGACGATGGAGAAGGGATGGCCATATGCATGATGAGGAACCTACTACAACTCCTCTACATATAAGGTCAAATGAGACATATTTTGTTGACATTGTTAGAGTTGTGGTTAAAAAGAAGAAGGAAGCAGAGGTTGAACGGGTCAGAGCAAAAGGACAAGTCAGTGAAGAAAGCTCTGGTGAAGAAGGAGAGTGTGATTAAAAGGGTTACTGTGAAACCGAAACCCGTCAAGGGACCAGGTCCTTCTGTTCAAAAGCCAGTGGAGGAAAAGGTGTTGACCAGGGAAGAATGCATTGCAGAAATGGAGAAACAAAAGGTGCTAAATGGAAGAGTATTTGATCTAGAAATTCTTACAAAATTTGGTATGTCTACTCTTTTTGATTTTGTATCTTTGCAAAACTGGATCACTTGTTTGAAGCCCCAGCGCCTTACTTGCATGAACCAGAGGTGCGTGAATTCTATTACAAAATGGAGCTTCTAAGTGATAGAGGGATCAAGACAACATTGAGAGGGGTTAAAATCTCTCTGAATGACGAAATATTGGGCATCATTTTGAGTGTACCCGTGGAAGGGATCTGGTCTATTGAAGGATGCAAACCCTCTAGTGAGTTTTCCCAACAAGCCACCAAACGTGGGGACATCAAACGTGTAAGAGTGCCTACGAAATTCCTAAGTGGAGAGTACCAATTGATGTTTGAGTTCATCAACAAGGTCTTGGTACAAAGGAATGAGAAGAGAACTGTAGCATCTGTTGCTGATTTGTTCCTTATGGAAAAATTGGATTAACTTGAGGCCATCAATCTTCCTGCAATTATGCTCGAACACATGCACATGGTGATGACTTGGAAGACAGCCAACCATGGCATTCCTTATGGATATCTGCTGAACTATGTGTTCAAACACTTTGAAGTACCTCTTGGAAGAGGCGTACCTGGTACTGTCAAGCAGATGTTCACTATTGTAAACCTCTTGGAGTGCGAATGTGTTGAGGGAAAGGCAAAGGGTAGGTCTTATGTGTCAGATCTTCTCGAGCAACAAAAATCTCTCAAACGAGAATTGACTGATCTTACCGTTATCCTGAATGATAAAGAGGTTGAGATTGCACAACTTAAGGCTCAGTTGCAGAAGACATTTCCAAGGGACCTAGTACCAGTTCTGTGGATGAGAAGGAGGTCGAAAAGTTGAGAGCTGAGAATGAGCAGCTGCTGAAGACAAATGCCTCACTCAGTGCGGAAGTCCAAGCTCTTAACAAGCAAATCAGTCAAGCTCATTTCGATGCAAATGAGCGCATGACTTTGCTGATGAAAATCTTCACTCCCCTTCCCCTTCCGTTCTAAATGTGTCATGTCTCCCTGTCATCGTGTCATCCTGCCTTTCTATCTAACTCTAGTGGCAAAGTGTACTGTTTTGGCTGACTTCTGTGGTCATCTCAGCGATCTAATGATATCATCTCTTGTGCCTTGTCTCGTATGCTTTTATCTTCCCTATTTCTGCTTACTTGTGCATGTACTGTGTGTCCCATGGCCCTAAATTCCTAACGTTTTACATGCAGCCTGTGTATGTTTACTGCTACTCTTTTTCAATGATGTCAAAAGGGGGGATTTGATTGTGAAACTGCTGTGAAATTAGAGTCTAGTGGAAGAGAGAAGAGGGGATATTATGGATGGGAATACTATTGATAGGGGGAACTAATCAAACAGGGGGAATACTAATGATAGGGGGAACTAATGTATTTTCAATGAATGTTAAACTCATGTGAGGTAGCATAAAGTTTGTTTGTCATCATCAAAAAAGGAGAAAATAATAAGTCTGAGTGTTCCCAGATGTTTTGATGATCTCCTCACAAATGCAGGGACCCGGTCATCTGCAGAGTATGCTCGTCCAGGTCTATGTGCTATACAGCTAGAAAGCTATCGCGTCAGAGGTTGATGAGGTCGTCAGTGTACCACACCAATTAGAATGGACGAAGTTGTTTTGTCCAACGGTCAATAACTCTTTATGATTGATATAGTCAACATGACAAACAACAAATCAATTATTCATTCAAAGAGAGAATATTCAAGCTTCAACAAAAAATAGCAAGGGACCTCATAGGCTGAAGAATCGTTTCCTGAACCAGCTGTTATTTTGATTGCTTGTATTTGTGGTTACATTGTAGGATTCTTTTCACATGTGTTAGAAACGTTTCAAACCTTAGGTGAATCACTGTAAGAGCTTAGTTGAGAGCAACTTTGTGTCTTACGTTAAAAGTCTATATTAATTAGGTGGGTTAGTATAGTGGGCAATGCAGACATTGCTTTGGCTCATTGAGTGATAGATGTATTACTCAGAATAAAGATTAGGAGGTTAATCTCGTGTGTGTTGTAAACTGTGTTTTACTTTTGCTTGAGAAGATTAGTAAAAACAGTTTGATAATCATGTGAGACAGGTCGTGGTTTTACTCCCTTGAGCAAGAAGGTTTCCACGTAAAGTTGTGTGTGCTATCTTTACTTTCAGTACTTTCTTTTGTTTATCTTAACTGTGTTAAGGACATGGTCCTATCGTTACTAGTGGACGCATACATTCCAACAATTATCGTCATGAAAAATAATTGAGTTCATAATATTTGCATAATTTTTAAATATTTTAATCAATTTTAAAATATTAATTACTCTAATTTAATTTTAATTTAAAAACTAATCAAACATTCAAAAAAAAATTAAAAATATCACATAAATTCTAATCTCTATGTTTCAATTTATGTGACACATTTCGAATTTTGAGATTCAAACAAGTCTATCTTTGACCATAAATTTTTCATATATTTTTTGAATATGTTGAATTGTCAATTATTGTGACTTATAGTACTTTTTACAAAGTTTATAAATATACAAAATTTCATTTCAAAAAATTCAAAATTTCATACATAAATTTTTAATTAAATTATAACTGTTTGACTCTTTAAAAAAAATGTCTCGTAAAATGAAATGAAACGAAACATAGGGAGTAATAGAGTCTGCATAAGCTAACTTGCAAAAACTGGTCATACGTATCATTCTTGACTAACAACCTTCTATTATGATGTGCGTAGAGGGAATGGAATTTAATTATTAGACAGCATCTTTTAAGAAAGCTGACATTGAACAACAGTTATTACAAAAATGCAAAAAGTAAGAGCTTATACAAAAATACAAAATAATAATGAATATTTCCTTTATTCATTTTTATTTATTTAGTATTTTAAAAATAGATTACTTATTTTTTAAATTAGTTTTTCAAAATTTTATTATAAACACTCATTAATAAGAGTGATGTGGTAAAATAATCATATTAATTATTATTTTGTTAATATGCCGAATTCAAATATGACAAGTAAAAATAAACAGATAAAATAATTTTGAATTGTGACAATTTAATAACTGAATTATCCTAAAACCTTTCCTAGGTCATAATTTCGCAATCAGCACGAGTGAAGAATAAGCTAATGTTTGACCTAAAATTTTAAATAAGATTTTGAAAAGTTATTTTTAAATATTTATTTGATCATAAATTGAATTGAATTTTAAAATTTATCTTTAAAAATATACAAGTTGTACAGATTGAGAGAAATTTTATTTCACTCATAAAAATTTAAATTTATTATAAGCAAGGTTAATTAAAATTTGACAAAAATAATAATTTGTACTCTATCCGTCTCATATTAGATGAATAATTTTAATTTTACACGGTATTTAAGAAATTATTAATAGATTGATCAATTTTACTATTTTGACCTTTATTCATATTAATTAGCCTCTTAAAAAAAAGAAATTTTTAGATAGTCAAAATTTGTTTAAATTTCTAAAGGTCATATTATTGTGAGGATAAAATGAGAAAAAATTAATTAAGTCTATCCTAATTTAATAAGTGAACAAGTAATTTAAATAAATATTTTTAATAAGATACCAATCTAATATGAGACGGGAGGAATTATTTGAGACAAGTAATTAAAAATTAAAATAAAGTGGACTATTTAAAATAATATTAATGTGTATTCTAGATCTGCTCGAAATGTATACCAATCATGTATAACGAAAGAGTCAAGCTTTCATTGCGCACAAATGGTAGGGTCTAAATAGACACCATTTCTCAGCTCTAACGCGCTAATATTTTTCTCCTTTTTTTTTTCTCTTTAGCACAAAAGATTTTCCCTTTCTCTAAATATTCACACTGTTGAATTTTTTTTGTCAAATATTTCATAATTTAATTTCTATTTTTATTTATCAATTTTAATATATGAGTATGAAAAGATTAAAATATTTTTTTATTGTTCACTTAATTTATTAATATTGAATTAATATTTTCAAAAAAATATAATGGCTATATTTGAGACCTATTAGTTAATAAGAATAAAATAATAAATTCACTATATAATATTTTTAATAAGTATGTCAAATCAAGAAACGAACAAAATCCTAATAAGATAATATATATTTCTTCATTTTATGTCACTTTCCCCTCAATTTCTCTCCTCTTTCCTTTCTTTACTTCCTCCCCAAAACATCATTATTTTTCTAATTACTCTTCAAACATTTATTTTCTCTCTCTCTTCCTTTTTTTAAATGCTACCAATTTCCTCATCTCTTTCCCCAACTACCAAATATATACCCCTCTTTTTATTCAAATCCTTTCACTACACAATTATTTTCATAAAGCTAAAACTTCAATCCACAATTCTGCTAGCTATTACTTCAGATCTGGAAATTCATAGTGAAATTGTGTTTTCGGCCATTAAAGTTGGTTATTTTTAGAAAATGAATTCGGATTTAGTAATTGAAGAGTTCAAGGCGAAGCTGAAAGTAAAAGAAGAATCAATTGAAGACGAACCCAAAATTGATTTAGAAGAAGTGGACGACGATGAAGACAATGATCATGAGATTGAACTTGTTGATGCTACTGAAGAAGAATTCTCATTTGTATGTGGAGTACTTACATCACCAGTAGCAGCAGAAGAAGCATTTGATAATGGTCAAATCAGACCATTTTTTCCTCTCTTCAATCAAGATCTTCTCTTATCTGATATTGATTTCCAGCACTTGAAAAAACGCGCAGCACCTGTTAACAAGGTTTTCATCGAAACAGATAGTAGCAACAATCCTCCAACAACTTCCAATGAAGAAATCTCCGGACCTTATTGCGAATGGTCAAAAAAGGCAACAAATATAAATAATTCAGCTGATAATAAGAGTACTTGCAAAAAAAGTAATTCAACTGGGTTTTCAAAACTTTGGAGATTTCGAGATTTCATGAATAGGAGTAACAGTGACGGAAGAGATGCATTTGTATACTTGAACAACAATACTACTACTACTACTACAACGTCATCTTTGTCAAGCGTTGTCAAGAAAGAAGATAAAGTTGTTGTTACGGAGAAGAAAGAGAAAACTAATGGAGACGGAGTTGTGAAATTAGTTGCACAAAATAAGATGAAAATAAAAAAGAGTGAAGCTGTGTTAGCACATGAAGTTTATATGAAAAGTAAAGCGAAACATGAGGAACGCCGACGATCCTATCTTCCTTACCGGCCGGACCTTGTTGGTTTCTTCACTAATGTTAATGGTGGATTAACCAGAAATGTACACCCATTTTAACATAATCAAAATTACTTTTTTCTTTTCATTTTTGTTAATAACCATTGAGCCTTGGTTTTTTTGTTTGTTTGTTTGTAAATACTCATTTACATTCTAGTTTTAATTTTATGACCATTGATCAGGGTGTACATAGTTCTTGGGGTTGTTTCAAATTTTTGACTTATCTAATCAAAATTAATTGTCTTAGTTATTTATAAATCATATTATTAAATTAATATAATAGAGTTTTTTTTTTAATTTCCGATTAGTTTGTTGTTGTTTGATTTTCTCGATTTGGGATTATTATTTATTTTTGGTTTGATGTGAAGCATTTTAATTAACAACAAAGTTTGTTTGAATTTTGTGAAATATGACGTTGATGACATGTGAATACTTTTGGAATTAAAATCCGTACTAAATTTGGATAAATTATTAAATTCAAGAAATATCAAATATCAAATCCAAATCCAAATTTAATTATTTACTCCCTCTGTCCCTAATTACTTACCCATTTTTTCTTTTATAGTTGTCCATAATTACTTGTCCATTTTGACAAATCAAGAAAGGACAATTTTTTAACCTATTATACCCTCAATTAAATGACTAATTACTTTGAAAAATGCAGAATTTTTCATCCACTTCATAATTAATAGGGGTAAAATGGTAAACTCACTATGTCATTAATTGATTTCTTAATAGGTGTGTCAATTCAAAAGTAGACAAATAATTAGGGACAAAGGGAGTATGTCTACGATGTGATTTAAATTAAAGTTCAATTTTATCGAGCTAGTTTGTTGAGTTGATCTTCAAATGACATGGCACACCAAATCAAATCAAGAATCAATAATAAGATGATGTTAGGTGTCAAATGATGCGACACTCCTAATCAAATTGAACACCAATTAAAGGCCATCAAATGTTCGATATGACATGTCTTGGACAATTAAAACTGACCTTATCACATAAAATTTGTAATAAACTTGATGACTCACATGAGCGGATCAAAATCAAGCAAGAGAATGCATTTACACTTGAACTATCTACCCCTACAACTATAAATAGAGGTGTTACATATCTCTCTCTTTATAGACATTCAGAGAAATGGAGAAAAGGTACCCACTATTAAAAGATCGTCTGAAAAAGTGGAGAGTGTAGAATTCTCACGTAGAGAATTTAGAGAAATCAATGATTGTATTGATGATTAAAACTGTCAAGTACATGCTCCTTACATAGGAGGAGGATCCTAGACTAGCTATACTTAGAATTCTACTAGGATACAAATATACAATTTACATTAGTATAGGTATACTACTACTACTATTACAATTATAGTAATGTATCCTAGTCGACTTCAGCTAGTATAACACACATCAACCTAGTCGACATCTAATTAGTATTTAGTAGCGCGATCCTAATGTGACTCTAACTCTATAACAATTAACAATTGTACACGCTGGTTGTACCTTGTTATTCAACCTGGTCCATATCATCAACTCCCTTTATCTTCAACATTTCCCCTCAATCTAGTGAAAGGAGGAATTGTTACTTCTAGCTTGCTTCGAAACTCAGCAAATAATTGTTTTGTCAATGCTTTGGTATGAATGTCAGATAGCTAATTCTTGGACCTCACAAGCTGAGTAAGAAGTTGTCCTCTGACTACTTTATCTCAAACAAAATAGTAGTCTATCTCAACATGTTTGGTTCTAGCATGCATAACTAGATTAACAGCCATGTACAAGACACTCAAGTTATCACAATATAATGTGATATCTGAATTGAGAAACACCCCAAGATCATGAAGTAGGTATATAATCCATTCATCTATGTTGTAGTGGAGGTCAGTGCTCTATACTCAGCTTCATCACTCGATTGTGCTATTATATTCTGTTTCTTGGAAGTGCCAGAAATACAAATTTCACCTAGGTAGATGCTATAGCTTGTAGTTGATCTCGTAGTAGTGGTGCAACCTCCCCAATCAACATCTAAATATCCATACAACCTACAAGATGACTGTAAAATAATTCTGTGTCCAAAATGTAGAGTACATTTGATGTATCTAAGAATCGGTTTTACTCCTTGAAGGTGTTCAATGTTAGGACTTTGCATAAACTGGTTTGCTAGGTCACTACTAAAAAATGACGGAAGTAAAAGCGATGGACGACGTTGCTCCAAAAAGCGACGCCATTAGCCATACTGTCCGTCGCTTTTTAATTAAAATAATTTTTTTTTTTAAAAAAAAGCGACGGACGGCATCTCTTAGTCTGTCGCTTTTTTCGCGATTTTTTGCTAATTAATTATTTTATATAGATAGCGACGCAGTCCGTCGCTTTTTATTAAAATAATTATTTATTAATTTTAAAAAAGTCACGCCGTCCGTCGCTTTTTATTAATTTTAATTATTTAATTATTTTTTAAATTAGCGACGGACAACATCTTTATGTCCGTCGCTTCTTGGTCAAATTATCTAGTCAAATATTTTAAGAAAGCGACGGACAGTGTCTCTTAGTCCGTCGCTTTTTGGTCAAAATATTGGTCAAATATTTTTTTTAAAAAGCGACGGACATAGAGACGCTGTCCGTTGTTTTTAAAAAAATATATGCACTGGCAGACATGATTTTCCCCATTTCTTTATATAAAAAACAAAATTGAGAAATATTTTGATTTAATTTTATTTAAATCGTCTTCCGGATGTCGGTAAAATTAAATAGTATGCAATAAATTAATATTTTCAATTAACTTTAAATAAATCGTCCTCCGAATGACGGTTTTATATAAGTTAAAAAATAATTTAATATAAAATACCGACCTCCCGATGTCAATATTATTTAATTAACATGATTACTTTTTATTTATCTT
>JAJOOS010004404.1:0-11752 GCA_029582725.1 Solanum chiquidenum
AGAACAAATATTCAATATTATTGTCATTCTTAGTGTTGAATTGATTTTCTTTTTGCATTAGTATTAATTTGATTTTAATTTAAGCTTTATTATAATTACCAACATTTGTGGACTATAATCTTTATTAAACCATTCAGAATTCCAAGTTTCAAACTTGAAATAATAAATTAAAAGATAAAAACTATGAAAAAGTATAAGAAATATACTTTCACGGTTTTGATGAGCTTTTTTCTCCTATTTCCAAGATCGAATTCCAGTTTTTCTTATCGAGTGTCTTATTATTTTGCCTTTTTTCTAGCTTCTTGCTTGCTACCTTCTACTCTCTCTGTTTTCTACTGGGCATATCAAAGTAAATTTTCTTATGTATAAAATAAAATTTTAAAATTATATATATAATGTCGGGTTGGTTTGGTCTCGGGTTGGTTTTTTTTTTGTTAAAACCGAACCAATCCAAATATAGTCGGGGGGTTTTTTCAATACCAAACCAAGTCAAACCAAACCACTCAAATTCTTTTTGTTTGACTCGGTTTGCGATTTGATTCGATTTTTGGTTCGATTTTCTACACTCCTACTTCATTCTATGTTCATAAAATGCAATTATAAAATGTATTCCATACCAAAACATGAAATTTTAAATACTCACGGTAGAAGAGATTAAAATATAACTTGGAACTCGAAGATTAGAGATTCTTGTTGTTCTAATATCAAACTGATAAGAAATGAGAGTTTTTCTTATTTCTTCCAAATCTTCAAGTATATTATAATATCCACCACCTATCATACATCTATATATATATACTAGGGGTGTACAAAACCGAACAGAAAATCAAACCAAACCGCACATCGAGTCAAATCAGGAAAAAAAACTCGACTAGTGATTTGGTTTGACTTGGTTTGGTATTGGAAAAAAAAATCCGACTATATTTGGGTTGGTTTGATTTTAACTAAAAAAACCAACCCGAGACCAAACCAACCCGACATTCTATATATAATTTTAAATTTTTTATTTTATACATAAAAATATTTCCTTTGATATAATTTTTAAATATTTCTTATACTTTTTCATAGTTTTTATCTTTTAATATATTATTTCAAGTTTGAAACTTAGAATTCTGAATGGTTCAATAAAGATTATAGTCCACAGATATTGGTAATTATAATAAAGCTTAAATCAAAATCAAAATCAAATTAATACTAATGAAAAAAGAAAATCAATTCAACACTAAGAATGACAATAATATTGAATATTTGTTCTTTAGTTTTACATTGGTTTAAACAATTAAAATACATAATCTAATTTTAATTTTCTTTGATATTTAATCATGTAACTAATACTTATTAAACTTATTTTAGCATGATTTAGTACTTTAAATTATGATCATTTTCATTATGACTTGTTAATTTGCAATATTTGTTTTACGCGATTTCATAATTATTATTTTTGTTGGATATTTTAGTGTCATTAATCATAACATATTTTGTGTTATTTTCTTAAAAAACACCTTAAATAGTTGTATTTTGGTAGGACTAAAAAAATATTTGAAGTACAAGTAAATTATATGTTTGTATGAATACTTTACCTTTAAAAACCCGAAAATCCAAAAAACCCAAAAAAATCTGGAAAAACCCAAAAAATCCGAAAAAACCCGAGGTTGAAAAAATCGAGTTTTATTGGTATGATTTGGTTTATAAAGTTAAAAATCCGACACAAATGATTTGGTTCGGATTTGGTTTGATATTTGAAAAACCCAAACCAACCCGGCCATGTACACCCCTAAATTATATACTACTAAAAGAGGGTACGGTTGTTATAAACATGACATGAACCTTCTGAGAATATAGGGAAGATTGCGGGGATGTGGGTGATCAATGTGGAAGTACGGAGGTGTAGGTATTACTACACACTGGAATTACACCTTGAAGTTACGGACATCCACACTAATATGATAAATTTACAACACTCTACAATATTCTTTTTTTGTTGTTGTTTTATTGTTTCATAAGAAAACCAACATAGATAGGGGATTTTCATCAAGAATTCAAACACAGGGGAGGTTAAAAAGAAAGAAAAGTAAGTTGATACATGTAGTTTCTGAACCAGAAAAGAATGATGCATCATTCTGACTTTTTCTCTCTCTTCTTTGCTTCTTCGTCTTTTGATGGGGAAACTAGCAAATTGAAAGTCCAAACAGCCAACAAAGTTGCTTGTATTGGAGCAAGCCAATAAACATGTATATGCTCCTTAGTAATATGATCACCCCGCGCATAAGCCCACCCCATCACCTACAAAATTTATTTAACTCAATATCTATCTTGCCCATACAGAAACTTCACTTTATAAAACATATACTTTATAGCACCAGGAAGTACTTACAGAAGCTGGATTCATGCATCCCCCTGTTAGATCAGAACCAAGAATGTGAAGAGTCAGTTTGGACAGACTGGATATCCATGTCTTCACGAAAGTACTCGCACGACTTCTTCTGGAAAGTCCAAGTGAAATGCTAACAATTGCAAATGTTAAACATCCTTCTGTCAATGCACCTCGATGGATGTCAATGCTCAAAACAGGTCCACGTCCTATGTTTGGAAATGCCGCAATGATGAATCTAACCCCAGTAATCGAACCAAAGACCTTAAAAGCAATAAGATGGGGGAATTGTACATCAGAAGAAACACTCAACTATAATAAGCTTTTCTACGAAAAATAACAATATTTTAGCTGAATCTGACAGGCAAGAAAAGTAAAAACAAAATTGAAAAATTGAGTCACAATGTCATTGCCTGATTTTGACTGCAAAGTTAATGGTGCGTAGCTTCAGAATATGACTGATAACCAATTAACACATCTTTTAAAGCTAACAGTGCCTTTGTTGGAAAAATTAGGGGAGAAAAGCACTCCGAATCACTCAAACTCCTTCTTGAAGACACGTAGAGGATATCATTCTTTCTTACTTCAGTCTACTTGCTTTCTCAATCAATGATTTACTTAGAAGACAAGTGAATTTCTACCAACTTGACTTACATTTTGGCTTATCAAAAATGACTATAATGTCTAGATATTTATAGGACTATCCTAGCATGTACCTAGTTTAGTACATGTATCATACATGTATTCAACCATACATGTATCCTTATATCAATATCCTAAATAAATCAACTAACTAAATCCATGTATCACAAAAATCAAAAACTCTATTCTTCTTCTGAGACAAGGTTCACATTTCAACAGACTTATCAATTACTTAACCTCATCTTTCTACTATCCATTTAGTCACCCACAACACTCTAGTATATCTAATAGTGAAAAAGTTTAAGCATCCAATCTGCCCAACACAAAACTTTAAGACATGAGTAGAGTGGTAAAAGGACCTATTATTCCAAACCTTTACACAATCCATGTGAGACAACTATATAATTCAACACCCTTCCTCACGTCCTTGTGGTTAGATAACAAGTGTGGGAATGACATTCCTAAAATGTGGCTCTGATATAATGTGAGAGAACTAGAACATCTAATACAAAAGTTGAGGCAGTTAAAAGGATGGTGTAATACCTTTACAAACCCTTTTCGGGAATACTAACACAATTAGATGAGGTGGAAGACACTTGTTGATAGCATTCAAGAAAGCACAACTTCGTTATGGGCAATGGAATATCTAGAGCTTTAATAGGTTCTCATTAGCAATGAAAACATGTTTTTTTGACTGAATAAGAGCTCCAGAGTCCAGACCAAAGTAGATGTTTTGGGAAAGTCTTACTTCTATTTGGAGGCCCAGATTGAATACCAATAAGAGTTGGATTTTGGTCCAGAAATCTGTCCAACGAAGAAGAGAGTCCAGTGACCCAAACTTGTGTTCTAGAAGATTATTCAATGCTATGTTGACTACTTATATAGCTTTATAGAATGAAGTGTTGGTAGTCTTATATGAACCTAGGGATTTTACTAGTTTATTTAATTTAGTTTGATTACCCCATTGATAATTTCAAGGGAGAATGGCAGCCCCCTTCTAGGCTTCTACATGAAGGGGGTTCTTTCTTCTTTATTGTAGCTAAGTTTGAATTAATATTAATGTTAGTAGCCTTTGTGGCTTGTGGAGACCTTTGAGTTTCTGTTTAGGGTTATGCCATTTCTATTCTACCTTGAATCATAGCTTGAATTTCTTCAATGTTCAGATTCCTTGTTAATTCTTCCCTCCTATTTTTCTTCTTCTCCTTCTTAATTGATTCACAACCTTTTTGAGATAATTGATTCACAACTTCTTTAGTACAAGGTTTCAAGTATCAAATATTTGAGCTTGTGTTCTACTCTTTCAAGAATCAATTCCTTCCCTCTTTTTAATCTTCTAATTTTAGAGTCTTCTGTTGTTTGTGTTGTTATCACTTGTCCTCGAGGCTTTGGTCAAGCCGCAAGAGCTTAACGTGTGATGTCTTCTGATTTACTTTAATCTGAGTCTTAATTTAAGATACTATGATAGTTTGATGATTGACAAACAATGTACAATTAACAATCAATGTACAAGAAGGATAGACGAAGATGTATAAGAACCAGGTCTTTGGCAAATATCCAAAAGAAACTGGTGAAGCTAGCAATGGTGATGAGGAATTGCTTACAGAACCAGGTTCCTCAAACAAGAACTAGAAGAGATTCTTTGATCTACACAAGAAAAGGTATTCCACGCGACAAAAAGGAACATTGGAGAATTGAGATTAATGCTTTAATTCAGTTCTATAAGTAACTGGAGTTCAAGACATGGAAACTTACCATAATTGAACACATGGATTTAGCTTGGAATAAGGAGAAGTTGGCCGATTCCAAACCAAGTTAAAGAAGGATTGATTTCTCGGAAATTCTTGAACAAGTCTTGGTTGGATTTGGAAAAGTATAGGCAGCTATTCTACTCCATATAAAGCATTATATTGATGCTGAAGAAGAAGAGTCAATTGTTGCAACTAAGAACCTTTTCCTATCAAGTGTTAGTCATACTGTTCTACCTTTTCTTGATAAGGCTGGGCCAAGTAGCTCTGAGTTGTAAAAGCTAGATTCTTGTGGTCCTTAACTATATGCTTTTTACATTCCTAGTAATTTGTATTAGGTGTTGTTTTGTTTTTGTAAAGGGACGTTTTAGACTGGGTAGAGTCTTTGAAGGAGCTGGAGAAGATACCAACAATTAGGGAGAATTATTGAGGTTTGGGTAGGTGTTGTTAGAGTCAGTTCCTTAGGTATACGTGTTGTAACCTTAAAATTGCTCGAATTATAGTGGAAAATTCGGGGAAATCCTATTGGAGATAGGTCGTGATTTTTGCCCCCTTGAGCAAGAAGATCTCCAGATAAACTCTTTGTGTTTGATTTATGTTTCCGCAATTTCCTTCTTGCATAGTTGCTAAAAGGACCTGGTCCTTTCAGTTGATAGGTCACAGCAACTTAACAATGTGTTTGTTAGGAGCACATCACTAGTTCGAACTCTACCGCAGACAAAAAGATAAAGTGGAAAAAGGTAGAGGGTCAAGTCCATTATTCACTGAATTTCGAATCATGCACCTAGACTTTTCTTGATTATAAGAAAATTAGATGAGGTATACATAATTCAACATAGTAGATAAAGTATAGATCACGAGTTCAAGTCTTACACGGATAATAAATAGCATTTCCACAGGCTTGTTACAAAAAAAAGGAGTCAGGCCAACGCGTTGGGGTATCTTAGCATAATAAAATAAATTTATGATATTTTAAACTTTAAGATGAGGTGGTAGACACACTTCAGCACTTATCTTGGACAAGTTTAGCCAGGCTGAAAATGAAAGCTTAAACAAGCCTTATTGCATGTATTTGTTTTGTATTGAGCACGTGCATGGGCCAAGTACCTCTCAAATAAATGCAACTCAACAAGTTTTATACCAACTGATCTGGAACTCATGACAAAATCTCATCAACCAAAAGAAGAAAGAGAAGAAAATGGAAGAAAATTGGGGTCGTATGGATCATAATCCATCCTCATAAATTAAGAGCTACTAGTAAATGTTGTAAGTTTGAGTGTACTATCCAGTTAAGTGTAAATACTAGAGTTACATATAACAAAAACAAGTGAAGCTAAATCATAACATATTAGGAAATGCTAATTTACATAAATGCATGTTGACCCATGTAAAGCACACTCAACCTTCGCAAAAAACTTAGCTTTGTAGAAACTGTACGAACAGAATCTAACAGAATCTACAGTAAGAAAACAAGTCCAACGGTAAGAAAATCATACAGATGTAGTTATGTCAAAATTTTAGGAGCAGGTGATCGATAATCTTAGCCAAAACTGACTCCAAAACGCTAACTTGATGATTTGTCAACACAGCAATATACATAAGTTAACTCCTACATCCAAGTATCTGCAACCATTCTTCTGTTTTACATGTCCACTAATGATGCTCCTCTCCGTTCATTAAGAAGAGAAACAATTGCACCATTCACAACCTTACCAGTTCCAAAAGAATAATTGCACCATTCAGATTTTACGTTGAACAAATTTGGAGTCATGGACATTATTTGGCTATTAAAGGGGTTACAAATATAGCAACAAAATAGAAGTGACTGGATCACTGCAAAGAAAGTACTAGATGGCATTCCCCAGAGGAGTAGAAATGGAAAATGGTAAAGTTAGACAAAAAATATGAACCTTATGGAGGATAGGGTATTGATAATTTCCCTGCAACCAACATGTCCATCAGGCAAGTTCACAAAGACTTACATCACACAAAGGTTGCAGGTGCCAGAGCAATAAAAGACGGTCATCAAGATGTTGTAAGGAAAATAGTGTCATGGGTAATGGGAAGAGAAACTGGAAAAGCTACAACATGTCTGGCTGCTGGACCAATATTCAAAATTATGCATAATTGATGTCCCAATTAACCATAACCTACTCATCGTTTAAAGTTGCCACATCTTCCCCCGAAACCTCCAAACTGTTTCCACCCTTTTCACTTGAACCAAACAAAAATGCCTGTTTAAAATTGCGGTGTTTCCAGTGTTTATATAAATTTTCCAAATTTTTCATTAGAAAGTATCAATACAGAAATCAATTTCCAAAGTTGGGAACGTTTTATAATCTTTTCTCGAGTTTCACACCCCTAACTATAAGTTGTTCCCTTTTCCTACCTAAACTATCAACATAATGTAATAGAACACACCTATCTGATTTGATGGTGATAGTGCAGATAGAAAAAGAGAACAACTAATAGTTGGCAACTTTGAGGAGTCTTTTATTTAATACGTAGATGGTGATAATTCAAGTAGGAAATGGAAACAACTGATAGTTGGAGTGTGGAACTCACAAGAAAGTGATAGTTCATGTGTGTTTTGACTACTTACTCTTCATAAAAATTAATACTACAAAATAATTAACAAAATGCCAAATAGATGGTGATATAATATATCATTAAATGGAGGTGAACATGTTACTTTCATTGATTTCAAACTTCATCAATCATCATTAACGATATTTTTGTACATATATTTGAACTTAAATAGACGAAGACTCCCTAAAAAAGAAGTTAAGATTTACACATGCATTATGTTGATGCATAAGTACAGATCCATTGTATATGGTTAGCAAATGTTAGTTTTAGTTAATCAAATTTACATAACCATTTGTCCTAGAGAATTGAATAGTACAACACCAGAAGTTCTTTATCCATACCACCATGACATGGACTCCCGACCCAACGAACGCAGGAAATGGAACTTTAAACCGTGCTTCTAAACCAATTTAATATTCTGTTAAAACAATAAGTAACTTCAAACTTCAGAACTTTTGCAGCAGAGTACAATAGAAACTAATTGCAGAGCGATAAATAATCCACTGCTTGCCAAAATACCAACCCAACCCCTTTGTGCAAGGGACTCAGCTAGTTAGGTCAGCAAAAAATCACTCTAATGGCATTTGTTGTACATAAGCAGTTACAATAGCCATCAAGGTGAGTGTGTATGTTACCATCTTGGGGTCCACATATCAAGCTAGCGTAGCCTATTGATGAGATCATTGGAATGAACAACACAAATAACCAGGATGCTAGGGTAGCCACCTCCTTAGATAGTCTAACTTGGTTGAGATTCATGATTTGCTAGCATACTTGTCGAAACCACATGGCATTGTGGTGAGACCCTCTCCATCTTAGGCTAAAAGTCGGAGTAGCATGAGGTGCACATGGTGGTTAATGTCATGTCAGTTACTGGATTATCCCACGAAAGAAACATGCTATGTCTATTTAAAGTCTAAGCTTCATTTAAATGTTCTCATCGAAATGGAATCTATCTTGACTCATGATTTGTTCTCACGTAGTTATTCATATTGTATTGCATTTTTTCATATACGGGTTTCTCTTCATGCGAGTAGTATTTCATATGTACTCACGTATCTTTTGTCGTGGTTGCTGCCTCCTTATTATGGATTCAGGTATGGACTTTCAGGGCGGCACAGATCTTCGCTAGGCACTCCGCTCTCTCGCTCTCTTGATTTTGGTGAATCCCATTTACTACCTGACGGTTTTCCTTATGACATGAACTTCTATAATTTTGGGTATAGCCGGGTCTTGTCCCAATATTTATTCTATTCGTGCAAGTAATAGAAGTTCCATAGATGTTATTGTCATAAGGTGTCTCATTTTGTTATTCCCAGATGTGACTTTGTATGGCTTTTATGAATACACTTATTTTTGGATTATAACTTCATACTTATTGAAAGTGCAAAATGTTTTATGAAATGATTTCTCTTCCACTTTTACATATAAATCATATTTATGTAGAATGTAAAGTGGTCCACTGGGTCAAGTTAAGGCACCGAGTACCGGTCAAGCCCTCCAAGGATTTAGGGCGTGCCAACTTTGGTATATGGGATTAACATTTCATCCGATATAAAGACACATATATAGTCGGCATGTCCCTTGCATTCTTTGCTTTCAGTCATCTCTACCTTTGAGTCTCAATACGCTCTTTCTTGCACTACACATGCCAACTGTGTTTATTGTACCCCATCTCCCCACCCCATGAGGATTCTATATTATCCTTTTTCACTAGGAAATGTCTTTTTATTGTTGGTTTTCTTTTTTTTTTTGAAAATGGTAATGGTGTATTCTTCAACATTAAGGAGATGCTGGAGACCTACAAACAGAGGGGAACAAAAGAAGAGAAAAAAATATATATTACAAGGGTCCTAATAATTCTACAATTTGTTCTGTAACCTCTAAACCTTTCTCTTTACACCAAAAATAAAAGGATGCAATACAATCCCATCTAACCTTCTGAATGGAATTGGACCTATCTTCAAAATTTCTACTATTTCTTTCTTTTCATACTGTCCACCAAATGCAATGTGGAATTATCCTCCACCATGCCTTTTGACTCTTGCTCCCCCCTCTTCTTATCCAACAACTCAACAAATTTGATGTATGCTTGGGCATGGTCCAGTTTGTTTTTGTGAGACTAAGGAAGATGGCCCAAATTTGTGTTGTAAAGTTGCAATGCAAGAATAGATGATGGTTGGTCTCTGCTGCGTTCCCGCATAATGAACACCAAGATACTATAATCTTTCCTTTTCTCCTCGGCACTTCATGTGTCAGGCAAGCCCTTCTAGCAACCAACCATGTAAAGCATTTTATCTTAGTTGGTGCTAAGGTTCTCCATACCTTTCTCCACAAACTTTGATTAGAGTTGCGTTGCTGTGGACTTTCCATTTTGTATGCTCTGCTAACCGTGAAAGCACCATCTTTACTATGTTTCCATCTCAAAGAATCATGAGCATTGGTGATGCCAGGGAATTTTTCTAATAGCTCTAGCAATTTGGCCACTCTCTCCACTTCCCAGTCATTCAAAAACCTTCTGAAGATTAGATCCCACCCTTGTGTTGTCCAACATTCATTGATATTTGCATCAGGATTACTACATAGTAAGAACAGATCTGGAAAGGATTCTTTTAGAGGAATCTGTTTGTTCCACGCATTTGTCCAAAACTTAGTTCTCCTGCCATTTTCCACTTCAATGTACGTATTAGCTTCAAGTTTATTCCATAAGTTTTTGATAGTTCTCCAAACCCCCACCCCATAGGCATCAACACTATCATTACTGCACCAAGGATTGTACTCACCATACTTGGATCGGATGACATCCTTCCATAAAGCTTGCCCCTCTTCATTATACCTCCATAACCACTTCATCAAAAGACTATTGTTTTGTTTCCTTAGATCTCTAATACCCATACCTCATTTGTCTTTGCTTTTCAAGGTTATCTCCCATTTGACTAGGTTATAACCTTTAATTTCTTTGCATCCATGCCAAAGGAAGTCCCTCCTTAATTTGTCCAGCTTCTTCAGAACTTTGGGGGGTAATGGAAATAGTGACATGACATAAGTAGGAAGGGAGTCTAGCACTGAATTGATGAAAGTGTGTCTGCCTCCCATAGACAAATATTGAGCCTTCCATCTTGCTAATCTCCTTTCTGTTTTCTCCACAATGCCATCCCAAATTTGTATGCTCTTGTGTTCATTTCCCAAAGGCATACCTAAGTAAACTGTTGGCATATTCTCCACTTTGCACCCTAAAATATCTGCCAGATTCAAAATGTTTGTCACCTCCTTGATTGGAAATAAATTGCTTTTTCCCCAATTCACTTTCAAACCCGAGGAAGCTTCAAAAAACAGTAAGATTGTTTTTAAGAATCTTATTTGGTCCTCCCGAGGTTCACAAAAAATGATGGTGTCATCTGCATATAGCAATTGACAAATTTCTTTAACTTGTCCACTGCTACCCTGTATCTGAAAACCTTTGATCCATCTGTTTTGTATTGCTATTCTCATCAAGCTATCAAAACCTTCCATTGCCAAGATAAATAGAAAGAGGGATAAGGGGTCACCTTGTCTCCCCTTTCTGAAGGGAAGAAGCCCACTGGTTCACCATTCACCAGAACAGAAAAACGGACAGTGCTGATGCAAAAATGAATCCAACCCAACCACTTTTCTCCAAAACCCATTTGTCTGAGGGTGTTCAGCAAGAACTTCCAATTTACATGATCATATGCCTTTTCAATGTCCAATTTGCACATTACACCAGGCTCAACACCTTTCAATCTTGAACCCACACATTCACTAGCTATAAGTGCAGCATCCATTATCTCTCCCTTTAATGAAGGCCATCTGATGCTTGTTGACCACTTATCCACCACCTTTTTCAATCTCTCAGCTAGTATCTTTGCTAACACTTTGTATATGCCTGAGATTAGACTTATAGGTCTGAAGTCCTTCAATTCATAAGCACCTACTTTCTTGGGGATGAGAGCCACAAAAGTTGCATTGAAACTTCTCTCAGTCCTCTGATTATTATAGAACTCGTGTATCATACCTTTGATGTCTTCTTTCATTACTTCCCAGAATATAAGATAGAAGGACATGGGAAAACCATCGGGCCCAGGAGCTTTCTCTATCGCACAAAGTTTAATGCATTCTAGAATCTCCTCCTCCTCAATTTGTTTCTGTAACTCTTCCTTTTCATCCTCATTAATACAAGTAATCCCCTGCATTTGTAATTCTGCCCTCCAAACTTCTGTCTCCTTGTACAAATTTTCGTAGCAACTCTTGATGGCCTCCTTGATATCAGTAGGATCAGTGACATTGCCTCCCTCCACCTTTAAAGATTCTATGGTGTTGTATCTTTTGCGAGATGTAGCTATTCTATGAAAAAACTGTGTTCTTATCCCCCTGCTTCAACCATTGT
>JAJOOS010004406.1:0-15696 GCA_029582725.1 Solanum chiquidenum
AAGTTTTAATTCCTTATGGTTTTGGTGTCTATGCGATGAATGAATGCTAAGAGGCTTGTATTAGACCTCTTTGAGGTCGAGTACGCCGGTTACGACTAGGGGGTGCTCCCGGGTCGTGACAACTACCCCACACTTAGAGATTTGTTCGTCCTCGAACAAATTACTAACTAGTCCTAGACCTAGACTCCCTACTCTGGTATTTGTGCATCCGCCACTTCCTTTCAAGGATCTTTAATCAGTTCAAACAAGCATGTTTTCATTTACAATAGGCCTTGCCCACTTTCCTACATCATACAACTCAAGTACTGACTCGAAAACTTTTTGCAACCAACACATTCAACTTCATGTGCACCATTAAATACACATATCCTTCATACAACAAGTTCCCCTCACTCAAAGGAATAGTCTGCACACTCAATTCAATAGATTGAATATAATTTAGGGACTTTAACAACACATAGCACTCTTACTCAAAAAGGACATCATATATGCATGCAATGAGAACCATAAACTTGCCCATTATGTACATCTCCACTAATTAAGCGTGCTTTGAAAAGAATCAAATAGGATTTTAACGGGTTGTAATATAAGCATGAGGACATCTCCACTAATTAAGCGTGCTTTGAAAAGAATCAAATAGGATTTTAACGGGTTATAATATAAGCATGAGGTAAGGGCGGATATATTTGGATAAAAATTAGTGACTCATCCTCCATAATGCATATGTTTTGACTTTCTTGCTACATTCACAACTTTCTCTTTCCCTTGGATCTCCCTTTCTGCATATTTTCCCAATTGTACTTAAAACCTTGCCCTATCTTTTCCTTGAGCCCTTATTTTCTGCACACCACTTTTTAACTCTCTCTTTTTTGCACTAAACAATAGCCACCCTCAACTTATGGATTTCTCACGAGTTAAGGTGCATGATGCCCTTATAAGGACCAGAGCCATTATTAAGGTATTCTCTGAATTAGCTACCTTCAACTTAGGCTTTTAACCTTAGTCGAAGTGCACAATGTCCAAGGGATCAGGGCCAATCACTGATTTAGGAACTTAAGAGGCATCATTTTCTACCTCTTTTCTTTCTTTCTTTACCACCAAACCAAGCATTGTAACCTTATCTACTTTTACCATTGTTTTCACTTTTTCATCTTAACATAGTGCATTAAGGATTACTTTGGGATCAAACTAACGGTATCAATAAAATGGATTTGGCACAAATCAGTATGTTAGATAAAAAAGAACAAGGCTAAATGGCTCAATGGGGCTATACTAGGGATGTTTTACCGGAAAAGGCTAACATAAACAAGACAAATCGAAGAAAGCCTATTATCATGTCCTAACAAAAGCAACAATTATTATTTCGCTTCAATAACACGCCAGAGAAGTTCTAGACTTAGATGCATTACATGGATACTACAATACCTCAGCGCTCATGGCACAAGTTCTACTCAAGATGGATCAATCACAAGCAACACAATAAGTTCATGCAAGGGTCCTATTTAAGTGTAAGTTGTAATCATTAAAGTCAAGTACAAGAATTCAATGCATTCATGTATCAATTTGGCAACATGCTTTCATACAATATCCTTTCGGTATTTCAAGCTTCAGCACATACCATACCTACGACTCAATGACTAAAATTTCCCTTAAGACGGTCGTCATTCATCTATCATAGGGCAACGCGACTCAACTATGATGACTGACTCGATCCTAAAAAGACAATCTTTTTTGTGTTTTGTATGGTTCAAATGGACTCTCCTTGGCCAAAGAACCGATAACAACCTCCAAGGAACCCAAATAAAAACATAAAATAAAAGACAGACATATGACACTAACAATGTTCAATATATATATACAACACAGAGAGAACTTCACCCCACCCCACACTTAAAACATTAGCACTGTCCCCAGTGCTTCACAAAATCACAAAAATAGTACAGAGGTAAGGTGAATCACTCCCTGATCAGTATTACATGGCATCTCCACCGCCAGCCTCATCATCGGCCAAAGCAGGATCAACCTCCTCCGTCTCAGAATGGGAATCCACATCCGAGTCAGTGCACAGCCTATACTCATCGGTCAGTATATCATCATCCACCGGCTCATTAAACGCAGGACCAATGCCAAGTAGGGTTTTAGCATGTGCATTCAGTGGGTACCGCCTTTCAACTTCCCCCAATTGCATGTCACTCGACGCCCGATAGCTATTTTGGTGGCGCAACATCTCCAGCCCATACATCCGAGCAATAATCAGCTCATCACATCTATGGCGCTCTGCGGTAGTGAGTGTTGGGCTGAACTCATTGTCATGCCTCTTTCTCTTCGTTATATCTATTGGTGCTAGGAACAGTGGTGCCATATAGTACAAGCTCTCCTTCGGTAGACCTGCAGCATGACAAAGTCTAGTAATGATACCTCCAAACGAGTACATGCACCCTTTATGAACCGGGGCCTTCCTCATAGCCGATTTCAATAGAACACCAATGTTCAGCTCAGTAAGAGTCATCAAAGGTAGACCAAAAACACTCTATCCCGAATGATGTCCGTGTAGTGCAACCCAGGTATCAAACACTGCATCACGATTTTTAACCAGACCCGAGCCTCTCTGAGCATGTGCGTATAAGGAAGAGATTGGTGATACCTCTTCATGCTGGGCTTAGTGCACTGCACCATAAACTGGGGGCCACAAAGTGTGTGTCGAATGGCCAGGTAAGGTGGTTGAATATTCAGCCCTATCAGCATCAATGGATTAACAGCAGGTGAAGTGCCAACTATGTTGTTTAGAACCATGGGAGTGAGAGTCACATCCACTCCCCGCACCTTCACAAAATGAGATCTAGACTCCATAGCCCAGTTGGCTTAGAATTCTCGGACCATGTGCAAGTTACACTAGGTAGGCTCATCAAAGATGAACCCCATTTAAAGCTCTTGGGTACGCCTCATGATTCTGTGAAACTCCCACGCCAGACTATCCCTGTCAATGCACACATTAGAGAAATACCTTGCATCTCTGTGCTTTTTCTACAACAGTTTACCTTCCTTCACCATGACTCGCAACCCGAACACGCTTTCTCTGGTTTGAGGTTGCTACTTCCTTTCCAAATCACTGGGCGCCTGACATGATTGCCTGCAAACATAATAAAATCTAGTCCAAGCAAATTAAATGATACGGATAAATATGTGTGCACATCACCCCATACTTATTTCAGAGAATTATCCAACCTTGATACTCAGACTTCCCAAAGGGTGACACACACCCCCATTACCAAAACACATCAACATAAGACACATTCACAGTGCACACAGAAACACCACAGGATATCCAAGCACACAACCTCAATTCACAGACCCGGATATAATAACTCATAAGTTCACACAACGGTACACTGTCAGTGTTACTCAAGAATTCACACCAATATTTTCATGCAACCATTCCAGACCCACAAAAATCATGAAATAAATAATCTCAAGCAACAGCAATCCCAAATTTGTTTCCCTACCATGGTCAAACAACCCCATTCTACTCAAAAACCCTCACAATATCACCCGAAGGCAATTTCTACTCAAGAATTTGAAAATACCCACTAAAAGCTCAGCATATACCACTTTCAATCATTCCCACTCACGCACACAACTCCCCACAACCCTACTCGAAACAACATAACCCACATTCAATAACACCCTACTATCGCAAAAGAATAACATCAAATACATACCTTGGGTGGTGAATTTGGAGAGAATTTGGACGAGAAAATGGGTGAGTTGACTTCGCGTTACGGATTGAACCTTGAAAATTTGCAAGGGGACAAAGGGAGGGGAAAAATCGCAGCTTAAGGGGAAAATAATGGAGGATTTGGGATGAAATTGGAGTTAAAAGGGATGGGGTCGGGTAATTTTGGAAAGAAAATGGGTAAACCCCATCCTTTTAATGAAAAAGAAAATTATGGTACCTGCTCCGTGACGCGACTGTGTCACGGAGTCTTTTGTCTTGATCTGGAGAATTAAAATTTTAGCGAGGCTTGACTTTTCTCCGCGATGCGGCTCCACCATGAAGCTCCTTTATTTTTGATGAAAAATTGAATTCTTGTCAATCAAACTTTGGCAGCCTACTCCGCGACGCGGTTCCATTATGGACCGTTCTGCCTTGCCCCAGAAAATTAATTCCTAGCAAGGTGAAATTAGCCTACTTCTCCACGACGCGGTTCGTTCTCCCGTTACAGTTTCCTGCACATTTTTAGCACAACATTGATTAGCGTAAACTCGATGGATTACCTCTCATCCAGCGCCTTAGTTTTGGTCGTGGCACGAATCATATTTTTTGTGCATTTTACTACTATATAAGTTTTTTACTAATTCCTATGAATTGAAATAACAAAATAGAAAATTAGAAATGTTAACTATTACAAGGGGTCACGGGTTGCCTCCCATGTAGAGCCTGATTTAACGTTGCGGCACGACCCAGCTCATGACTCACTCGTCATTTAAGGTGAGCTCTTCTTGCTCACGATCAACATCATTCCCGAAGTAGTGTCTCACTCATTGCCCATTTACAAGAAAAGTAGAGATTTTATCCATGTTTCTTAGCTCCACAACTCCATGTTGAGTCATCCTTACCACTTCAAACGGCCCACTCCACTTAGACCGAAGTTTTTCGGGGAACAACTTCATTCCTTAATTGAACAATAACACCAATTGACCAGGCTCAAAGGTGTGTGACATAATATGTTTTTCATGCCACCTCTTAGTCTTCTATTTATATAGCTTGGCATTTTCGTACACGTGAAGCCTGAATTCCTCTAGCTCATGTAGTTGTGTTATTCTTTTCTTGCCAGCTAACTCAGGGTCTAAATTAAACTTCTTGATAGCCCAGTACGATTTATGCTCCAATTCCATTGGAAGGTGACACATTTTTTCAAACACCTTCGATAAGGAGAAGTCCCTATCAGTGTCTTGTTTGCAATCCTGGATTCCCACAAAGCATCATCTAACTTTTCAGCCCAATCTTTCCACTGTGCATTCACAGTCTTTTGCAAAATTTGCTTTACTTCCTTATTGGACACTTCCACCTTCCCGTTAGTGTGAGGATGATAAGTTGCGGCTACCTTATGTGTCACTCCATATTTAGCCAGCAGATTTCGCACTGAACTAGCGATGAAATGCGTCCCTCCATCACTTATCGTAGCCCTTGGAGTTCAAAACCTGGTGTAGATTGTGCTTCTTGATGAACTTCACTAGCACCTTCGCATCATTAGTAGGTAGAGCAATCGCTTCCACCCACTTAGACACATAGCTCATTGCCACTAGGATGTACTGATTTCCATTAGAAGATGGAAATGGTCCCATGAAGTCTATCCCCCATACATCAAAGATCTCAATTTTGAGGATGTTGTTTAGCGGTATCTCGTGTCTTCTAGAAATAGTGCCCATCCGCTGACACTGATCACAATCCTTCACAAAAATTGCAGCATCTTTAAATTAAGTAGGCCAAAAGAATCCATATTGCAATACCTTATGCGTCGAGCGCTCGTCTCTGTGATGCCCACCATCTGGTGAAAAGTGGCAACTCTCCAACACTTACAATGCCTCATGTTCAGTTAAACACTTTCGCACCATCTGATCAGGTCCCTTCTTGAATAAGAAAGGCTCATTCCACTTATAAAGTCACGCCTCATACTTTAGCTTTTGCTTCTTATGTGTTGAAGCCCAGGTGGAAATAAACCAGTCATCAGAAAGTTGACAATATCAGCATACCAGGGTAATTGTGCAAGGTCCAAGGCCAACAATTGCTCATCGTGGAAATCTTCGTGAATATGTCCTTCATTTCTCACATGAGATGAGTCCTCCAATCTTGACAAATGATCGGCTATCTGGTTCTCAGTCCCCTTCATATCTTTCGTTTCCTGGTCAAACTCTTGCAAAAGTAATATCCATCTAATTATCCTTGGCTTGCATCCTTCTTGTTGAATAAATACATGATCATAGCATGGTCAGTGTAAACAACAACCTTGGTGCACACCAAGTACGACCTGAACTTATCAAACGTAAAAACAAGCGCTAGCATCTCTTTTTATGTGACAGTGTAGTTAGCTTAAGTTGCATCAAGTGTCTTGCTAGCATAATAGATGGAGTGAAACATCTTCTCCTTACACTGGCCCAGCACTGGACCAACCGATGTATCGCTGGCATCAAACATGAGCTCGAAGGGTAACTCCCAGTTAGGAGAAATCAGAATGGGGGCTTCGGTCAACCTCTTCTTCAATAGCTCAAATGCCTACAAACAACTTTCATCAAATACAAACATCACCTCATTTTCAATAGGCTGCATATGGGTCTTACAGTCTTAGAAAAGTCCTTGATGAATCTTCTATAGAACCCAGCATGTCCTAGAAAGCTTCTAACTCCCTTCACAATGATGGGTGGTGGCAATTTATTAATGACCTCCACCTTGGCTTTATCAACTTCCAGCCCATTTCTTGAGATTTTGTGCCCTAGTACAATCCCTTCTCGAACAAAGAAATGGCACTTTTCCCAGTTCAACACCAAATTCATCTCTTCATATCTTGCAAGGACCATGTCAAGATTATTCAAACAAAGATCAAAAGACTCACCAAACACCGAGAAGTCGTCCATGAACACCTCAACAAAATCCTCCACCATATCATGAAATATTACCATCATGCATATCTGAAATGTAGCTGGTGCATTGCATAATCCGAATGGCATACGTTTGACGCATAGGTGCCATATAGACAAGTGAATGTAGTTTTCTCCTGATCCTCTGGTGCAATGACTATCTGATTATAACCTGTGTAGCCATTATCCTTATTCCGTACTCCCTCTCACCGGCCTGCCTGAAACATATATATTCAAAAAGCAGTAATATTCTTTCCCCGCCAGTCTATCCAACATC
The DNA here is from genome assembly GCA_029582725.1 of Solanum chiquidenum. Classification (NCBI taxonomy): domain Eukaryota; kingdom Viridiplantae; phylum Streptophyta; class Magnoliopsida; order Solanales; family Solanaceae; genus Solanum; species Solanum chiquidenum. The sequence continues at coordinate 6,914 of JAJOOS010004406.1, forward strand.
TGATCAATAAATCACACTGGATAATGGTCCTTCCTTGTGGCATCATTCAACTTCATGTAGTCCATGCATATATGCCACCCAGTTACCGTCCTTGTCAGGATCAATTCATTCTTCTCATTTGTCACCACTGTTATACTGCCCTTGTTGGGCACACACTGTCCGGACTCACCCTGTCAGATATGGGGTATATTATCCCCACATCTAACCACTTTATCACTTATTTCCTTACCACATCCTTCATTATTGGATTTATTCTCCGTTGGTGTTGTGCACTCGGCTTATGCCCTTCTTCTATGTAAATATTGTGCATACACAACACGGGACTTATTCCGTGAATGTCAGACATTTTCCAGCCTAAAGCTGTTTTTCTGTTCTTCAGAATACTCAATGCAGCCTCCACCTGTGATTCAGACAAGTCTGCAGACAAAATAATAGATAAGGTCTTGTTTTCACCCAAAAATGCATACCTAAGATGGGCAGGAAATGTTGTAGCTCTAGCTTGGGTGCTTCTTCAATGGAAGGCATGGGTGAAGGACCCAACACCCTATTCAAAGGCTCCCAGTGGTCTCTTGATGTGCCCACACTTGACATATCCAAAAACTATACCATTTCCTATGCTTCAGCGTCCCCATAGATATCATATCCCACTAGTACACACTCTAACGGGTTTTCAGATGCAATATAACGAGCTTCTGCTTCAAGATCTATCACTGTTATAGCAGACAACTCTTCATACACTACTGGGAGTTTCAACGCCTTATAGACATCAAACACTTCCACTCTGACATGTTCCCACATAGCAAGTTGACCGGCTGCTACATCTATCATAGCACGTCTTGTAGCCCAGAAAGGTCTTCCCAAGATGAATGGAACCTCAGGATCTGGCTCAAAATTTAACACCACAAAATCTACAGGGAATATCAAAGATCCCACTAGTACCAAGACATCCTCCACAACACCCTCTGGTCTAGCAACTGATCGATTTGCCAACTGCAAGATAATGGTGGTGGGTTTAAGGCTACCTAACCCTAATTTTTTGTACAACGATGCTGGCATCAAGTTTATAATAGCTCCCAGATCACATAATCCTCGCGCATGGATGCTCTTCCCTATAGTGATTCAAACCATAAAGCTTCCCGGATCTTTCAGTTTGGTGGGAAACTTATTCTGGATTCGGGAGCTGCACTCTTTAGTAAGTGCTACAGTTTTGTATTCAGTCAGCCTCCTTTTATTTTCCACAATCTCCTTCACATACTTTACATACCTAGGTATACCCTACAAAACATCTACCAACGGCGAATTAATGTGAACTTGCTTTAAAAGAGAGTGAAACTTACCAAAACATTTGTGCTCCTTCTGCTTTTTAAATTTCTGAGGAAATGGTGGAGGTGGTTTCACTATTGGTAGCACTCTTTCCTCTTGTGCAACATTCTCACTCTCCTTGGGTTCACTCTCTTTCCTAGCAGATTCAATATTTCGCTTCTTGAGAGCCAACTCCTCCAACTGTAACCCGCTGCGCGTACCTACAGCATTCACTTGCCTGGGATTAGGATTAGTGTTTCCCGGCAAACCTCCTTGAGATTGTGAGTTCTGGGCACTAGCAAATTGCCCAAATTGTTTCTCCAGGTTCTGGGTGGCTAACTGGTTATTTCTCACATCAGCAACTAACTGAGCTTGATCAGCCATGATCTTCTTTAGCATCTCCTTCATTCTCATGTTACCTTGTTGATTATTGGGCTACTCATGTTGGGCCTGTTCTTGGTAACCATGTGCATTCCCCTAGGGTCTATACTGATTCTAGCCTTGAGCCTGATTCTGATTTCCTCCCCAGGAAAAATTTGGATGATTTCGCCAACTGGATTATAGGAGTTCCCATAATTCTGATGACCTCCTCCACGTTGTGCATTACCTACAAAATTTACAGAATCTGGGTTCACTCCACATACCTCCGCATTGTGGTCTCCTCCTCTGCAAATTTTACACCATGTGGGTGGTTTTTGTACCGCATTTACCTGAGTTAGCTGCTATCCCAGCGATAGGTTGTTGAAGTGAGTATTCATCATGTTTTGCATTGCTGCAATCTGTGCAGTTAATGTTGTCACTGCATCTACCTCAAACATTCCAGCAGTTTTCTGTACCACAGGTTTAGCTCCTCCTCCATTCCACTCGGGGTTACCTTGTGAAATCCTTTTATCAGGGTGAACAACTCAACATAAGTCTTCCTCAAAGCCTGTCAACCTGCAGCTGAATCAAGTAAAATCCTGGTGTTAGGTTCCAATCCTTCAACGAAGGTATGGACTAACACCTCGTTAGTATGATGATGGTGCGGACAGCTCAACAACATCGATTTAAACCTGTCCCAAGCCTGGTACAAGTTCTCTCCTCCTTTTTTTTGGAAGCTCAGTATGACACTCCTTAGCTTAGCTATTTTCCTAGATGGGAAAAACCTAATAAGGAACTTACTTTTGTGCAAGATCGTCCCATGAGGTTATGGAATTAGCAGGCTCAAAATTTAACCATCTTTTTGCTTTCCCTATCAGAGAAAAGGGAAATAAAGTGAGCCTCACGTAATCTTTGTTTACTCTAATTGAAGTGTAAGTGTCACTGATTTCAAGGAAATTCTAGATATAAACTTGTGGATCCTCGTTCGATAAACCAGTGAACTGTCCATTTGTGTGCAATAGTTGCACCATACTCTACTTCAGTTCAAATCTTCCACCAGCTCTGAATGTATGAAGTCACACTGGTGGTACGTCGGATTGCCACGTCTCTCACTTTCATCTCAGTCATTACTACAGGTTCTTCTCGTTCAACTCTTGCTACAGGTGTCACTGGTTCACTAGCAACAAGAGGGACTGGGTAAGTGAGTCATCTTTGCCTTCTCCGGTAATGAACAAATCTTTCCGGTTCAGCTAGAGGCTCTACGAAGTCCTGATCATTTTCCAGTTTGAAAGTTCAACACAACCTGCAAAATGAATTGCTAAGATCAAGTTGTCAACACTTGCTTTTTAACTTCAGAAATTAGACAAATCAAATACTTTCTAGTTCTAAAGTCCCCGACAGCGGCGTCAAAAACTTGTTGCGTCCAATCGCACACGCAAGTGTACGTGGTCGTTCAAGTATTAAAGTAGCTCTTATTAAGAGCTGAGTATCGTACCCATAAAGACTTACGATTAGAATACTTCGATTTATCCAATACTTTCAGTTCAACACAAGTGTTATCAATATTAAAAGAGTGATTGATTTTTTTATAATCTAAAATTTAATTAAAAACTAAACAAAAGCGATTCAATTTCTAAAGGGTTTGAACAATGATTGGGTAAAGTTTGGGGTTGTAGCTTACATCAGGAATCATGCACATTATCTTGTCAAAAATATATTTATCAACTATCGAATCAATCATCACAGGGTTATGTATATGATTATGGTGTCCTGACCTCTAATCACCTACGATAAATGGCAATCTAACTACATCATTGAGTGGGGATACGCTGGACCAATGACCGAGTATTACGATATCTTCCAGTCTAATGACCAAGCAAGGTCTCTAGGTATATCCCTATCCTAGATACAAATTAACTTTAATTCTTTAGAAAAAATCATGCTCCTCATGCCCCACGTTCTATCCTCTTACCTCTTATACCTCTCCGGAGTTCAATTCAGACAAGAAGTTTATTTCAGTGGTGATCAAGCACGAAATACTAAAAATAAGAACATAAGAGTGATTCATATGATAGTTAATGTCAATCCATAAAACTTTAGTAATGTACAATCATCTTGTAGCCACAGCCCTAGAATTAGGGAAATTAGCTACTCATGTCACAAATTTTGATAAAGAAATCAAAAGTAAAAGAGTTTAGGATTGAACCCTAAAAACATATGAGAAAGCTCTCCAAATCGTCATTCTTCAAAACCCCAGAAAATAATATTTAAAAAAGTAAAATATGAGTCTATTTATAATTTAGTCAAAAGGACCAAATTTGGCAGCAGGGGCGCGACGCGGAGTGAGTCTCTAATTTCAGTATTTTGGTAATCTTCCTTCTCCGCGACGCGGGTCCATTACGGACAATTGTGTCAACTTCAAATTTGCGAAGCAAATTTAAACTCCCTCTCAGCGACGTGGAGAGGACACAAACCACTCTGTCTCACTTATACTTCACCACCAAATCATCAAATTCCTCTCTGCGATGCGGAGAGGATACAAAGTTTCCTTGAGCTTTTTACTTGGATCCTTTCGTGCTTCCCACTTCATGTTTCAGTGCTAGTTCCTTCATCTTAGATCACCTACACAACTAATCATGTTGGTTAGTATAAATGCATTCAAAAGACTCGACATGACTATAAAATAACAGAAAATGATTCTAAACATAGCCAAAATGCGGGTGTTATTTGGTTCTTAGGCATATAAATACGCCTAAGATCACCTCAGATTTCGAATGTTTCATTGTCAGTACATTAATGTTGCATTCTCAGTTAGCATGTCAGAATATTGAGCTAATCCAGTATTTCAGTTAAGTTATATCATACACATTTCCAATTGGGAGTAGGCTTAGCACCGAATTGGACTAAGGTTCAGTGTACCTTCATAGTCCCAAAACTACGTGCCTCTGTAGGTTTTTAAGTCCCCTCTGTAGGCATCAAATTTAGTGATCACGCCAGTCATGCCTCTATACCCCTGGCAAGGTATATTGGGTTCTCTTGATGGGGCGTATGCATCGGACTCTGCGTTTAGCTCGCGTGGTTTTATGTCGGTTAATAGTAGCTCCCACAGTCAGATTCTAGTGAATTTACCAGATGTTCAGTTATTACCTCAGTATTCAGTCTCAGCATGTTTTATTCATGATTTGTACTTGGTCATTGCATCTAATTCAGTCATCAGTTATATTTCAGTATTATTATTCTGTTAAGATTATATCATTGCTCAGTATGTTTTGTTCAGTTATTTATTCAGCTATATTTTATATCATGCATACTCTGTACATTCCAAGTACTGACGCATACTCTGCGCTACATCCTTTCATGATGTTGGTTCAGGTACTCAACATACTGATCATGCATAGATCGGTTCTCGATCTGTATTCAGTGGCTTCAGTGGTGAGTCCTCATACTTCGAAGACAATAGACATGTTTTCGTATTTAGTCTTTCATTTCAGTTTTCAGTTTTGCTAGAGTTAGCTGGGGGCATGTCCTAGCAACTCTAGTCAATAGAGGCTTTTCAGACATAGTATTTCAGCTTTAGCTTTGGAGTGATTGTTCAGTATGTGGTATCCCCATGTTTCAATTAACTATTGGTTTAAGCTTCCGCGTAGTATAACTTTATTTAGTTGTTAAGTATGCTTATGATACTCCAGTAGCAAGGTTAGTTTAGGGTCACTCGTAATCCTAGGTCTCGTGTTTACGTCAAAGGGGTAGCCTCGGAGTGTGACAAATGTAAAATTGATTTGATGCATAATATTAATATAAATTATGATTCTATATTATTTGTAGACTTGTAAGTATATATTGTTATGGTTTATGGTTTGGAATGAACTATATAAAATATGATTTAGTCAAAAGTATTAAATTGATATGTTTTTATGTATTACTGTGTGGATTTGAGTATATTTTTAAGTAACATTTACTTTATGGAATGTGGTATGATTACCAAATTAAATTATGTGGTTTAGTACAACTATTTTAGTGTATAATATTGATATAAAGTATGATTTTGTATTATTTATGGACTTATATATAAATAGAGAGAGAGAGAGACCTGTATTATATTGATATAATTCCATATAACATTTACTATATGAAAATGTGGTATGATTAATGAATTAATACCATATGTGATTTGTACAGAGCAAAATGTATAATTGATTTGATGTATAATATTGGTATAAATTATGATTTTATATTATTTGTAGACTTGTGAGTATATTGGTAGGATTTATGGTTTAGAACAAATTATATAAAATACTATCAAGTCAAAAATATTATACTATATATTTTACGTAAAATTTACTTTGTAGAATGTTGTATGATTGAACTGAACGATGTGATTTAGTATAACTGACTTGATGTATAACATTGGTATAATTTCGTACTATTTCCTGAACTTGTGAGTATATATTGGTATGAATTAATTTTAGATATAATTAGTCGACTGTATTATATTGATATGATTTCATATAACATTTACTATAACAGACTTATTGTATAATATTGGTATAAATTATGATTTTATATTATTTGTGTACTTGTGAGTATATATTGGTATGGTTTATAATTTATAATGAACTATATAAAATACGATAGATAGGGGTGGGCATAAATACTGAAAAATCGTACTAAACTAACTCGGTTCTTTGGTTTTTTGGTTCGATGTCGGTGTTATTTTTTCAAAAGTTTGATTGTTTGGTTCGGTGTCGGTGTTATTTTTTAAAAAATTTGATTCTTCGACAGGGGCGGCTCAACATAATTCGAGGCCTAAAGCGAAATTTTAATTAGAGGCCTAAAATTTAAATAAATTTTATCTATATTTATTTATTTTTCTAAATTTTTAGATGTAAATTATTCCTTAATATTTTTTATAAATGATTTTTTCAAATACTTTTTTTAAATATTATTTTTAAGCAAGACTTTATCAATTCAATATTGAAAAACATCATTTTATTGAGACAATTATTATATGAATCAATAATATAGTTCTATAAGTAATAAATTGATAAATTTTAAATAAAGATGAGAGTTAGAATCATAGAATCTGATTCAAAAAGTTGATAACTTGGTATACTCTACTTTAATATGAAAAGTTACAAAGAAATAAAAAAATATTTGTAATTTACTTTGTTCAATATTTTTCGGCTATTGATTCATATTTTTTACAGAATATTACTCTAACTATCAGAGATTTAAAGAAATAGAGTACAGAAGGAGTTAAAAAGGATAAATAATGTGAGTGTTAGCGAAGAATATATATATATATATATACTTTTTATTATAAATAATTAAATTTTTTCATGAAAAAATTAAACATGATTTTTTTAATAGAAATTTGAGGCCCCCAAAAATTAGGGGCCTAAGGCATTGGCGTAAAAATTCATAGGCAAGAGCAAGCCCTAATCTTCGGTTCGGTATTCAAAGGGTCTCAGAACTTTGGTGCACCGAAAAATCAAACTTTTATTATAAAATTAATTTTTTTTTATATATTCTCTTATTTATAAGCCAACAAGCTTTTGTACGAACACTATAATTATGTGTTGTACTGAAAGTTATGTGAATGGTACATTATACTTGGCCCATTTGATATATTGACCTTTTCTTGCTAACACGTGTATTGTTATTTCTTTGGTAAGCAAAGTACTACTGCTATGTTCATATTTTTTTTTGGTACTGCTCCTCTTTTTTGCCTTTGTTTTGCTAAGGTTCTTTTCCAACCACCTCAAGAACAACTAGATGTTGCTTTGCATTCAAATTGAATTTGTGCCTATGCATGAACATCGACATCTCAGAGCTCTTGATTTATCAAAATTATCTTTTAATCTTTCCCTTTTCTCATCCATCCTCCATAGACGATACTCGGGTCTATCAAGCCCAAGAATCACTGCGACTTGATTTTAGCATTTCATGTGAGTCCATTTGAATATTCTTTCTCCTCTGGCTCGGTATGTCAATAAAAATGCATGCATGGACCTGTAGTTTGGGAATTTCAAAATTTTCAATTTGACTTTCGAAATGTTTCAACTGCGTGTTTTATTGACTTCATTTTGTGAATATAATTTTAGAAACTTCGTTATGTAACACGAGTCATATCGTCGGAACAACTGCATCATATATAAATAACTTTCTTTACGTCATTATTGTAGCCTTTTATTCCTTACATTTTTCTTAGAGTTACATTTCTAAGACATACCAGATGTTTGAGAAAATGTCAAAATAAGAAAGTATTTGAGTATCTAACTTCTCTCATATAATTTACAGTATAATAGGAAAGCTTTTAACATTTGAGAATATGATAAATGAAGAAAATATTCACAAAGCTAAATGTTGTAATTGATCTTCATTTTCCATGAAAAGGTTTAATTTCTTTCTGCCAAACATCAGTCGATTAATTTGCATTACTTTAATTTGATTGCATGTTCTGATTTCTGATTATTGCTTGTAAATTAAGTATGTACTATGATAAATGGTTATAGTTTGTCTAAAGCTTGACATTCTGACAAATTTCTAGCAATGAGAATAGTTACAAATCACTACAAAAAAAAACGAAAATATTACGCCGGTTTAATTACGGCGGTTTCCAAGACAATACCAAATTGTACAATCTGAAAATTTGTAATACAAAGATACATGGTCCCTCTATACTCATAGAGTCATCAACTAGTATTTGACACAATAGTATGCTTGTTTTTCTTTTACATAGGAGAAAATTGAAGAAATTCGATTTTGGCATAGTACTCGGTCCCAAACATCCAGGCCGTGTTTGAGGGTTAGGCTTGGGTGTTGTTCCAACTATGGCATTCAAACAAACATCTAGGAGATTTAAGCATGTTAATGTGAGTTCATCTAGCTCTAGCAATCCAACTCCAAAGTGGCAGCAAGAGATGACGAGTATGAAATCACAATTAAAGGCGCTACTCAGCTTATATCAAAAGAACATAGGAAACATCCCTGAAGAGTTTGCTCACTTATTTCCACCTCCTCCACAGGTATGACCATTATAAATATCTATGTTTTATATGCACTCTTTTTTTAAGAACATATCTAAGAGTCTTAACTCTTTCTTTACGTACTCTTTGGTG
>JAJOOS010004407.1:0-26313 GCA_029582725.1 Solanum chiquidenum
ATGTTTTGGAATAAAAAACAGTAGGGAACTCTAATGGATTATTACTCCTTCTGTTTCATGCGTTAGATATCGTCACATAAATTAGCTAGGATAGAAGGATTATCCATTTCTCGGTTAGATTCTTCATGAAATATCTTTCGACCATTCACGAAGTTACAACAATAACATATACTCAAGATTATTATTTTTAATATTTGAATGTATCTTTTTATCAACATTATAGTACATTTCTTTTCTCTCGAAAGAAAGGGAAATATATGACAAATTAAATTTACAATATGCTTAGGACTAATAAATAAGACAAACATATATCATGTTTTAACATATATCATGTTTTATTTGCAAAAAAAGACATTGATCATGAAAAATATCTAAGTGTAGGGCAGATCATGAAAGTTGAGTGAGTGATTATTGGCTTCTATTTAAAGAAGGTATACATATTGAAATCAAATAAAATGACAAGAAATATATTTTGTTTTTATTCCATTTGATTTATTATATTATTGTCTTTTTCAACTTTATTCACATGCTAAATTAAAATGAAAATCTTATATGCTATTATGCACATATTATTATATGCCTATATATGAGTGTGCCGACACGTCCCTTCCCTTGTGCGTGTTTCATCGTTTGTTTAGTGAAAGCTAAGGTCTATTGAAAATAATTTTTTTATTTTATTAAGATAAAAATAAAATTTATGTGCACTTCACTTTCCTTAGATTCTACTCGTGAAATTATATCTGACTAATATTTTATCTAAATATATAAGTTATATATGTCCCTATTGGTAAAATCCAATCAACAATAAATTCCAATATTATCAAACATTATAATTAAGCATATAATTTAACGTCCATAAAAAATGTCATTTGTCATTCCTAGCGTCACATTGCATTAATGATAAATTGTGAGCAAGTGAGTCTTTAGGTCAAGGAGTTTGGATCATATAAACTTTTTTTGATGAAAAATTATATTATTTATATATGATTAAAATTATTTTTGATATATACTATATGTTGAACATCTTTAATTTCTTCGTATCTTTACTAAAAATTCTGATTCCGCCCCCATTCGGAATTGCCCTCATCATGACGCTGAAATCTCTCTTTCATATCTTGACTAATGACCAAAAGAAGAAACTTGTAATTAAATAAAAGCTACTTGTACATTAAATAATTAGCACATAGTACATGTTATAGTGCTGTAATGTACTTAAAAATGCTTGTGATATTGACACCAACTTTTTTAATTAAATGAAATATAATTAATTTTAACCATCAAACGAAAGAAGTCAAAAAAAAAAAAAAAAAAAAGAAGAAATAATGCACGCCTTGACAAGTAAGTTTCCACCTAAAAATCTCAACTGTCCTAATCTACCTATTTTCACTTGGAGTAATTTGTAAACAACATCATGAATCAGAGTTTTAATTACGAGTATGATAAAATAATGTAGAAATTTTGACTAAAATTTTTATTAATTAGATTAGAGCTAATGAACAAAAATGTATCTGACGTATTTTGATTTTTTGAATTTCATGACTATTATAATTATTTATATGTGTGAATTTTTATCTGAATTATTACAAAATATTTGTCGAAATTCATTTCAACTATTAGTTGTTTACTTTTTCTATCTAAATTATCAGTACGATAAGAAAAGTAAATTATTGATAGTTGAGATGTGCTTTTCGATAAATATTTAGTGATAGTTCAAATTAAAAATTAACTCACATACCTAATAATTTAAATATAAAATTCAAAAAAAATATTTTAGATATGTTTTTGCCCTTTCCCTCTTTATATTAAAAAAATTACTTACTATATCTGTAATAATTTATTTAAAATTCATAAATTTTGAATTCACATTAATATAAAAAGTTGCTGAGGTAAGGGGTTTTTCTTCTTTATTTGAAAGGAAAGGTAAAGAGAGCAGGACCGACACTTTTGAAAATGAAAAATAGTTCGTTTGATGTGAGGTATAAAATAATAATTTTAGGATAAAATATAGGATTATTTTATTCTGTATTTAGTTGAAGGTATTAGGTAATTATGTTCTTGAATTATTTATTCCATAATTTATACTTTAGTGATAAAATAAATTATTCAATATATTATAAAATAACTTATCTTAAATAATTAATTCCAAAATAACTAGTTCCCAACCAAACTAACCCTAAAAATTATTTCACATATCTTTGTTGAATTATCTTTTATATACGTGGACTTAAAGAATACTTTAATTAGTATTTGATTCTACAAACATGCTAATAAATATTATTGGCAGATAAATTAAAATAACCAATTGAATTCACGTGTTTACTTTTAGTAGTTAACATACAATGAATTATAAATATAAACTAATTATACATATATTATATATAAATTACGCATATCCTATATATTCACCTATTTAAAATCTAAACAGTTAGGTGAACGACTATTTTTTTTTCTTCATTTTTTAAAATAATATTTCCGCCCTGATAATCGTCTTGCAATGATCTCTTAATCAAATGATAATTGATAAGCAACACTAGTTGCTATTAATGCTATAAGATGATCAACACCTAAGTGTATAACAATAATAAATATTTAGTAAAATTTTATAAGTTAAATATATAAAAGTAAAAATATATGTAAATTTTATTTCTATTTTATAAAGATAAAAATGATTATTTGAAGGATAAAATTAAATAGAGTCAACTTGATTATTTAAGATTTTTAAATTGCATTTGTGATCTTCACCCAACGAATTGAAAGGGAAATAGGTACTAAAAGTTGTGGAGAAAAAGAGAAGTTAAAAAGGCTTGAAAGACTATCTAGATGTAATTACGATTTATCCTACTGTTAAACTGTTAGATAAAATAATCAATCATAAATTTCAACATAATATTATAGGAGACATAAATTTTGGATTTATATATATATCGCCGCCACCCATAATTAATCAAAATTAATTTTCACATCTTTAACTCATGAAAAAAATTAGACTCACAGTAAATGAAGGCATATTGAAAACATACAATTAAGTACATAAAAGTATGATTATTCTAATAACTTAAATTTTTAAATTAAATAATCACACACCTCACATCATTCGCCGGGAAAAAAAGTGCATCTTTCTTTTTCCCTATATATTTTTTGAACCCTCTAGGAAGCCCAACATCACTATGCCCTTCGAGTGTGTATTTGATAAATCTCTCCGATGTAATAACTTGCGAAACACACAAAAGATATAATTTATATTAGATAAAATTAGTTTGAGAGAATTTTAAAATACGTATCAGAGAGCGCTCCGATGACAGTGAAGGTACAATTGAGATAATTTCGATGATTAAAAAAAGTTAATGTTCAATGAGCTTGAGATAATTGCCTTGTAACGAGAGAAAGAAATGTTGAGCGTAATTTTTCTTTAATTCCAATCCCTTGATTACACCATAGCACACCAATTTCTTGTCCTTTTCTAACAAGGATGATGAACGATAATGACACAAATTCAATAAATAATAAAACATGGGGAAAACCACTCAGCCTACCAATTAATGTAACTATTGTAAAACGGAAAGCTAGGGATCAGGACAATGATCAATGCAGATGGATATATCATATTCATCTTAAGTATAAATTTATGCAAAAAAGAATTATTTAAATTAGGCGGAATGACCTGGGAGACCTCTATATTTGGTTTCGTTTGTCAGTTGAACCATTCTATTCATCACTTTACCAACTGAACCCTTAAATTCATTAAAACATAATATGTTAAACCCTTTTTTTGACGTGTCATCCTATGTGACTTTTTTTTATCCAAAGTACGTGTAATACACATATTTTAAGCGCGTAAGACCTTCAAAAAAGTCACTTTTTATCCTTTATAACATGTATCTTCTTCTCCAATGAGTCCAACACCATTATTGATTAAAAATTTAGCTCTCTCTGGCCTTTCGCCTTTCACTCAAATTTTCTTCCAAAAAATTCCCCATTTTTTTTGTTTTTGCCATTCTTTTTACTTCTAAAGATCCTTCATTATCAGTTGATTTTTTTCTTTAATTTTTGCTACTTGTATAATTGTACTGCTATATATATATGCTCCATCACTTGTATAAACTTTTCTCTTCAATAATTTCCCTTTAATATAATAAGCTTTCTCCAATTTCATCAAACATCAAAGAGAAATTAAAAATCGCACTAACACCTTCAACAATGGGCAATACCATGGGAGTGAAGGGCAGAAATTGAGGTGAAAAAAGGATATGAGTCTATTTGAACAAAGAGAAAATGAAAAGAAATAAAAGGTTTTAGACTTTTAGCATGTAATTTTCTATCTGGCATTATTAAATGACATGAAATCGACGTGGAATCAATTGTAATACACGCACCCTTGAGCCATTTAAAAAGGATTTAAAATATTATATTTTAATATATTTAAGGGTTCAATTAATATAATGATGAGTAAAAGAATTTAACTAACAAATAGAGTCAAGTACAGAAGTCTCTCAAATTATAATAAATAATATACTAAACTCATAATTTTATAAATATATAATAAATTTATTATTAAAAAAATTATAAATTAAACTCATAAAATTCAAATTCTGAACCAACTGTAATCATAACGATACCACTTTTTACCTAGATTATATCTACCTAATGAAATTAAACTCTATATTTTAAAACTTGTGAAATTGATAAATTTGGTTTATACGGCGCCGCGCTAGGAATGCTAATTAGATAAATATTGTAGCACTTTCAATTAGACAAATTAAAATTCATTGTTTTTTTTTTCCCTTTTAGCTATACCAAAACGTGTACTAATTATTTAGGATCATGGCACGTGTACCATGTACGCGGGAGCGAAGCTTAGAAGTTTTGAACTAATAATTTTATTTAAATAGTATATTTTTTATAAATAAATTTATTAAAAATGTACACTTAATAAACGTAGAACTTAATTATTAATAGTTGAAGTCATCATTATAATTATTAAAATTCATAAGTTTTAAAATTCTAATCTTATTACTATTTTTTATCCATATTTAATATCTAATATCGATATAAAAACTCTGATTAAATTTAAATTGCTAATACAGAACTCATTCAGAAGATAGCGTTCCTAACATGATTTTTCTCTTTATTTACAATCTTATATTGCCTAAATAAATTCTCCTTTCTGCCTAATAGTCATAACTATCGATATGAGGAGTTTTAATATTTGGTGTTTAACACATGCAGAATAACACACAAAGATGATCACGTTTAATAATTTGAGCTTGAAATTTTAGGTAGAACTAATGATCACAAAATTTTGCATTTTAATTTATTCCATGTTCGGTTTGAGATATTAATTTAATCCAATACTATTAGTTTTATACCAAAATTTTGGTATAACTAATCCCATATTTAATATGAGATTGATTATTCAGGTTATAATCATGATTATTAATCCTAGAATTATAATTTGACATTATTCTTATTTGAACCAAACAACCCCTAAACGACTTTCACATGAGTCACAAATTGAGGAAGTAGAACATACAGTAGTAATTCATTGCCAAATAATAATAATAATAACAACAATAGTTACAATAGTTCAACAAGCAATACGTATATATATATATATATATATATACACACACAACTTCTACGACATATCAAGAAACAAATTACATATATAACATCTTCTTCATAGCTAAAACACATATAAATTGTAAAAAGATACCACTTAGCTAGAAAACAAATATTTTGAATATGCCATAACATAACAAAAAATTTGCCTTTGCTAAAAGAGGGAAAAACTTGTTACTTGATATCTTGAAATGAGTTCCATCCTCCATGATTAGGGTTTCTTGAATTTGTTATACCACATATAGTTAAGTTACTACTTCAGCAAGAGCGAGTTTTGCAGGTTCAACTGAACTTACCACCTCTGACTAGAACCATATATATACATATGGAATACTTTTTTGATCCATATTTTCAACTTATGGACTTATTTCTTGCACTGAAACCAATAACCCACCGTTGAAAGAGGCAGTAAGGCCAGGAGAGAATCGAGGGGTGTGGTGATATGGTTGAGCTAATTCGACGTGAAATCTCCTTAGTAAAGAGAGAGCCACACTTTTAAGCTCAACAAGTGCCATTTCTTTACCCAAACACACCCTAAGTCCAGCTTGAAATACTGGATACTTGAATGGATTTTCTTGGACAAAAACCCCATCTTTCAACCATCTTTGAGGCTTAAACTCCAAAGCATCACAACCCCATAATTCTTCCATTCTTCCCATAGCATAAGGATGATAAGTAGCCCTTGTTCCCCTTTTCACAAAAGTCCCATCAGGTAAAAAATCATCTTCTAAACAAAACTTTGAATCAAATTGTATAGGAGGGTAAAGTCTTATACTTTCATAAACACATGCTTGTAGATAATGAAGCTCACTCATTTGTTCACAACTTGTGAGATCTTCATTCGTACCAAGAACTCGATTAGCTTCTTCTCTAATGGCTTTAGTGACTTCTGGATGGTTTCCAATCACATAAAAGAAACTTGTTAACGCGGATGCTATAGTGTCTCTACCGGCTAGTAGAAAGCTTATGACAATATCTCTCAAATAAGTTTCATCACTTATTGATCCCATGAATCTTGAAAGAAGATCCCTATGATTTGAAAAACCTAATTTTCTCTTTTGCCTTATAACTTCTTGTGCTAGAATATTGATCACTTTTATTGCTTCCCTCAACTCTTTTTCACTCCCTATGTTGAAAAATCTCTTGATTTTCCAAACTATAGGTGATGTTGTCATAGCTCTTTTAGCTGATAATTTTGATGCTAGGTCAAAGGAAAGAGCAAATTGTGAGATAGGTAGTGAAGATTCTAAACATTTAGGGTCTAATCCAAAAGAGAATCTACAAATACAATCAAATGAAAATCTTCTAAAAACATCTTGAAAATCAAGAAGTACCCCACCTTGTTTATATTCATCTAAAAGTGGAATAAGCCTTTTGTCAATCTCATTTTTCACCACTTCAAATGCATATGATCTTATAGAAACTTTTCCAAGTTCAAGACTTGACATTCTTTTTTGAAATCTCCATAAATCCCCATCAACATTAAATATTCCCCTACCAAGAAAATCACCCAAGATAGTAGAGAAAGTTTTCCCTTTTGGATAATTATCAAATCTTGTTTTGAGCATATACTCAACATTTTGAGGATTTGAAGTGATGATATTGCCAAGAACATGTATGTGTATAGTTCTTGTTGGTGATTTTTTTAGAAGATGTGTGTACCAATCACACAAATTGATGAATTGTGAAGACCAACTTGTTGTGATGTAAGCATGGCAAATTTCACAATTGCACCAAAGTTTTACCCTCACTATATAAAAGATAAGAGAAAATAGAGAAATTATGATGAAGATAAGAATAGAATAGACATGAAAAGACTTCAACCACCAAAAAACATCAAGATGATTCATAATTTGGGGAAAAAGGATGAATTATTTTTTTTGGGATAAAGATAAAAATAGATGGAAAGGATAGAATTATAGAACACAAATGGGAGATGAAGGAATAAGGAGAGATGAATTGAACCAAATTGTTTAATATTTCAATATTATAATTAGAATATACGTTCACACTTACTCTCTTACTATAATAATAATGCTAAGAAAAGGACACATTATATAATACTCAGTTTATTCTGTAGTTTTTCCACTAACAATACTATTGAAGATTTTTTTTATATAAGGGAATCTGCAACTACTATTTTTTGAATGCGCACAAGGTAAATTAATTTATTTTAATGTATTAATGGCCCTGCAAATCACGTAGTAAAGATAAATCATATGAGACAAACCTCGTGCGACAAACTCGATTGAGAAAACATATTGAAAGTTTCAAATTTGAGATTATATGCTCAATGAACTCGACCATCCTTAATTTTTAAAAAGTAAATTTTACACAAATCTTATAATGTTAACAACTAATTACATCTTATCCCTACTCTTTTCCAAATTATAAAAATCCCTTAAAACTTAAGAATTTCGGATATATCACTCAACGTCCTGATATATCACATCCCGGTTTCGGATATATCACATCTCGATTTCAGATACATCACTCAACGTCCTGATGTATCGTGTCTCAATTTCGAATACATCACTCAATGTCCGATACATCCCTTCCCGATAGATAACCTTTGTTGATACAAGACACCTATGTCCCAATACATCACTCAACATCTCGATACATAATCTTCGCGTACGAGTAATGTATCTGAGAATAAGAGAGTAGGGATTTTTATAAAAAAAAATCAAATGATAATTTTTTAAAAACAATTTAGTAAAATAAGTTATATATTTAGATAATTTTTTCGTTAAAAATAAACAAATAATTGAACCAAAACAAGCCCAAAAAGAAAAGAAGGGCATAATTATCGCATGGATTGAAAAACAAGACAGTTAGAAGACGCATCTTTTTTTAATCACGTATTGGAAGTTTTACCCCATTCAATCACGTGCTTTTATTGTTTTTCTCATTTAATTTGTTGGTAGTCCCACCTGCCTCGCGGGATCCTATTTTGTGAGACTACACCAAATATATTGTTATTATTGAAAGTTCTAGATAGTCTGACGGGCTATTTTTTATTTTTAATCAAAAATTTCAGGTTCAATCATTGGATATGATATTATCTTTGATAGAAAATAAGTAAGACTTCACGATGCGAATTCAAATTAATTAGGACCCAATACGAATATAAAAAGTAATGTAATTTTTTTTCCATATAAAGGGACATATCACAAGAGGACAGATTCAGATGTTTATGAACTTTTATATAGACCACAGATTGATATTTAATTCTGACTGGGTTCGTAACTAAAATATTTATTACTAATATTTAAGATTATATTAAAAGTTATTGAGTTCACGTAACTGGGTTTATAATTAAAATATTTATTAATATTTAAGATTATATTAAAAGTTAGGGGAACTTTCGTATATAACCACTCAAAAATAGCTTAATTATGATTCATAGCTATAGTTTGCTAATTACGATTCGTAGCTACATGTTATAGGGAGGAGACTAGCGAGCGAGAGAGGGCAGAGAGTGGGAGAGAGGTGAATTGTATATGTATATAGGCTAGATAATTGTATATATGTAACTAGTATACATATGTATTTGTATATCTGGCAAGCGAGATTGGTAGAAGGAGGAGAGAGGCGAGTGAGATTGGGAAAGGGAGGAGAGAGGCGAACGAGAGAGGGCAATAATTTGTATAATTCACATCTCGTTTGTATAATTCGCGGGTATGTTTGTATAATTCTCGTGTTTTTGTATAATTGAGTAATATAAAGTCTGAAATTATACAAATATGATAAAACTCAAATTAACGAATTGATACAAACATAAACATATGAACTTTAAACAGTTATACAAATTATATTATACAAATTACATTACATAAATTATATTATACAAAATCCGAAAACTACACGTTTATACAAACTTTAAAAAGTTATACAAAAAAAGATTGAATGTATATGGTGATAAAACTAAAAAATTGAAGAAAATCATCGTCATATACAAATACAAACCATCGTATACAAATACAAATCAAACAAAGAATTGTTAGTTGCGAATTATACAAATATGGTTAATTATACAAACTCGAAATCAACCCACGTAATTAATGGTTAATATTAGTCACAAGTGATAATTATAACTATGATTATTAATTAAATAGTATAAGTTTACTTAACCACCTAATTTTCCCAAAAAGTTATTGAGCTCACAAATTTGATATGTTTGCATGTTAAATTTGCCTATTATATTATCCCGCTCCTTTGAAGAAATATCATAATTTTAATCAAAGAGCGTAAATATGATACTTCTGGTTTTAAATAGTTTTGATAAACTGAAACAAAAAGCTCAAGAGGTTATTTGTTTTTCTTCTTCAAATCTACTCAATTAGTGGGAATTAGTACTTATAATTGTTAGATGTTTAAGGAAAAATAAGGATCATCAATAAAAGTGTAGCATACTTTCTCTTGTTTCAATTTATTTGTCATAATTTTTCTGAGTTCGTTTAAATTTTATGTTTTTTATTTTTGCAAATTGAAACGGTGAGGATATTTTTTAAAAAAAAAAAAAAGAAAAAAACTCTCTAACAACTATGTGACTATTATTACTAATTAATAAGAAAAACAAAAAAGAGGGAACAGGTCAAATAATGAATTAATATTAAACGAACAAGATAAATAATAAGGCAGACAAAGTGGTAGTTTAATCAGAAACCTCAATATTCTTATGCTATAAAAATACTTGTGGCTGCAGATAGACTCTTTTTTTTTTTGAAAAATTAAAAGAAACTATGGGCCTCAATGCATGTGTTCCTGTTTTTAGTTAGGTTGCATATCTGCCAAAAATAATTTATGGTTAGAAAATTACGGAGTTAGAAGTTTCACTAATAAAATTAATAATATAGTAATTATTTTTTTAAAATGAGAGTAGGAAAGGAAAAATAAAGAGGATATTATAACTAATTAAGGTTGTAATGAAATAGTAAATTCATCCTTAATTAGATGTCTTGAGTTTGAGTTTTCCCTTAATATATCAAATCACTTTTTTTAGGGAATGAGTATCGAACACCGGATAAAACATAAAAAAAAAGAAGAGGATATAATAATGTGGGCTTGATTTTTCCTAAAAATAGGAATAGGTGCATGCAGAGGCGAACCCAAAATTTGAAGACTTCAAGTAACCAATATTATAATAATTTAGGCATTAGCGAAACTTTCAATGGTCAAGGTGGATTTGTTCTACTGAATGATCATAGGTTCAGATTACTTATCTAGCAATTCTAATGTTATAAATAAGCTTCCTTTAAATTTAAAACTTAAAATAAAAATAATAAAATGTGATTCTAGCTAGGCTCAAATCGATGTCACGTGGGCAGATGAACATGTGAGTACCAGCTATACCAAGTGTTATCTTATGCTTTTTATGCGGGCACTATTTATTATATTTAGTTTCTTCTAATTTCTCAAGATATATATATACATGATTTTTTTCTGAAGTTAACGAGTGCACTTGTGCGTGTGGATCCGCCTCCGGGTGCATGGACTTAACTTGAAGAAAAAAAGAACTTGTACTACCATCGAGAAAGAGTATTGTTACTTTCTTCACTATTTCCCATAAAGAAATATTTTTTAAAGTTTATTTTTATTTATTTACAATGAATTTTGGCTTTTTAAGTAAATAAATAAATAAAGTGAATTATTATAATATTCATGATGATTAGCATTTCAAAGAAAAATTGGAAAATGATTTGAAAAATTAATGGTAAATGTCATAACTAAAATAGATTTTTTCTATTATCTTTTTTCATATGCTAAAATGGATCGAATAAGTAAAAATAAATAAAGAGAGTACTATTTTCATCCAAAATTAATACTCCCTCTGTCTCAATTTATGTGACACATTTCGCTTTTCGAGAGTCAAACAGTTTTAAGTTTGACCGAGAATTTGCTCACGAAATCTTCAATTTTTTAAAAATGAAATTTATATATTTGTAAACTACATTAAATGTACTATAAGTCTCAATAATTGATAATTCAAAATATTTAAAAGATATATGAAAAAATTACGATCAAAGATAGACTTGTTTGAATCTTGAAATCCGAGATGTGTCACATAAATTGGGACAAAGGGAGTAGTTATTTTAGTTTAGAAAAATCCTCCGCTCGACTAATACATATTAATGCATTATGAGGAAGCATCAGAAGGTAAAACATGGGGAAACAATATTTTTTTATTAATTTATGCTAAAAGTGATAAGTAAAAATGAACAAATAAATAGTTCTTTTTCTTTCTTTTTAAGTTGGGGGTAGAAAATTAAAGAAAAGAAAATTATAAGGTACAAAATCGAACAATCACTAATAAAAGTGAAAATTCGTATAATTAATAAATTACTAAGCAGTTAAGATTCCGAATCAAATTATAATTTATGATCGCATAGCAAATAATAGTTGGTGGGCGTGATTTCTCTTCTCTATTTTTTTAAATAATAAAGACTATTAAATAACAATGACTTATATCATCGATCATAAAAAATTCTAATAAAATGAATCACGAATTCCCTTAATGTTTCCACAACCTAGTTATTCAAGGTGAATACTCTCTTGTATAACTAAAACTTTAGTTGTCAAATTATATGGTAAAAAATCATGTTCTTTTAATAGCCATATATATAATGATTTATTTTTATATTATAAGCAAAAAAAAATATAAACTAAGAATATACTAATGGACTAATCAACTAGCTCCCTTTATGCTTGAACCCAACCTATGATAACTTTTTCCAATACATATATTAGCATCATGAAGGGGACATGCCAAAGCAAAAACACTAAATTAATAAAGAAGATAAAATAAAAACTTTATAAGGTGCAAGAGCATTTGGACTATATTTTAAAATAAATAAATAAAGGAGAACCACACATGTGGAACTAGCTAGTTCATTGAAACAAGACATGAACTAACTATAAACTAAGAACAAAAAGGCCAACAAATTGTGTTTATTCCATAATTAAAATAACCAAATTGCAAATGTTATTAATTAGATTCCTCTTTCAAATTCTATGATTATGCTACTTGGTAGTATAACATGACATAAAGTTGGGTGCCCACAAAATTTAGCAAATTGGACTGTTATAATTTCCAATTACATAATACAAAATTTGAACAATAAATTAATTTGTCATTAATGACATTATAATGTATTCGATTTACTTTTAATTTTCATGTTTTGTTTCAGTATAGTCAATTTAACTAATCTTTAAAACTAAATTGAACTAGATTAATTCAGTGTTTTTATTTTAAAATCTACATAATAAACTATTATACAAAAAAACTATAAATTATAATTATTTTTCATATTAATATAATGAAAAAAATACATCTTAAAATATTAATCAGAAATAAGAATTATTCATAAAGTTCATTTGAATCTCCAAAAAGAAAATGTGACAAAGTGAAACTAAACGAAGGAAGCGAATAATATTAATGTGCAATTATTATAAGTAACTAATAATACAACTCCCCAATAATGCACAAAAGAATAATAACAACCAAATCTAATGACCAACAACTCCTATAAATATAACATTTTTGCTTATTATCATCATGTCACTACATTTAGAGATGCTGTATGGGTGTAATTATATAAAAGGCCAAGCTTTCTTATCCCACAATTTAATTTAATTATTATTACAGATAAACAAATATATAGGATTTTGGAATAAAAACTTAAAAGATGAATATCATTTTTGGCCAAGATCTAGCAAGTCAAATTATTTTACTTATGAATAGAGTTAAATAATAAAATGGGCCTCTCTTTTATAGTTTAAACTTTTAGATGAGATGATGACGCATTTCAACATGATATCAGAGTATGTAGAGGTCCTATGAAAAAGAATTAGGTCCGCACGTGAGGGAATATTGTAAATATAATTAGATAATAAAAATGGGTTCTTTCTAACAACTTAAATTTTTAGCTTTGTTAAATTACATATAAATATTTTTGAAATAATATTTTTCTTTGCTTACATATAAAATACTAAAAATAGATTAACATATTCACTTATTTCTTAAAAACCCATTTCCGTTCATACCAATCATGTCCTTAATATTATCTTAGCTTCTTTATAAACCAACGAAGTTCTAAATGAATTTTTGTTTCTCTAATTTTATTACAACTATTTAGGTGAACTACAACAAATGAGACATCTAATGACAACATTAGATTTATTGTCGCAAAAATATTTAGCAATAATTAAGTTAATAATATTACATTTAGAGTCGTTGAAGTTTTTATCAATATTTTATATAGAGTGTTAATTATAAATATCTATATTAAATTATTGCCACGAAATACAATATAACAACAATTATTTGAATCTCAAAATCTGAAAATTGACACAGAATAATGTAGTTTGTTTGAACAACAATAATTAGACAAATAATCTGGCTATAATAATATAAATATGATATGTCTCAACAAAGAAACAAGTACTAAAAAAAAATTACAAGATTCACTCTACATATTATGTTTATGATCACCTAATTAGTAGTAACACTTTCCAATCAAAAAATTATGATAAAACTTTTTTCCACCTCAAAAAATAATTATTGCTCATATCTAAACCAAGCATAGTTGTTTGTTTTTTTATTCTCATTTTTACTCTCTTTTTTTTGGAAGCAATTTGATCTAAATGACAGGTATGTTAGGTGCACATATGACAACAAACATTTAGCTGTACTAAATACAAAAAAAAGGGATAAAAACAGGTGAAGAAAATGGCATCCACAGAATATTATTATTGAAACAAAAATATTTATAAGATCACTGCGGAGCGACTACCTCAATTAAAAAGTTAAGTATCGATAAAGAGAATATAATTGAAACAAAAATATTTTAAAGGCAATATTACCTATTGTATGGTATATAGTAGAAAAAAAATATCTAATATAATTGATTATATTTCGTAATTATATTTCATAGAAATATTTTTAAATAACTATAAAATATAGAAATATTTTTATAGTATTGTTATAGTGTATATCAAATATACATTTGATACACATATCTCTAAATTGTAGCATTTTAAAAAGAAATTCTTAATATGAAATGATAATAATTGATGCAAATTCTTGCATGTTTTAGTTTTACATGCTGAAAAGTCACATCACACAAAAAAAAATGTTGGCCACTAACACCTGTCACAATATGTGTGGCACCAAGTGATTTATTATTTATGTGATCACAATAATTTCCCTAAATTGAATCAAAATGATCATTAGCAAAATTGTCTGCCATAATCAAGATTAATTCAATCAAGATAAAATAAATATCATGGTGTTTTAATTAGAGCACTATCTAGCTATATATGACCCCCCACTTACATCATAATAATGCACCATTAAATTAAATTCTTCATGTTGTTAGATTTGAAAATTGATGCAACAACAATAGTTTCATTTGTACTAATAATATTTCACTCAAAATGACAGGAAGACAACATTAAAAGTGATACATTGCTTGATGGTGCACAATCTTTTCCCTCATATCATAACTCACTTTTCAGCTGGAGCGCACTCACAATAATTTTTTGCTTGACGATAATTAATTTTGAACTCAACATCAGAGCTTATATACGTGATTATACTCGAATACTATTACGTATTTTTTATAAATTGTTATTATGTAGTTTTTACGTATTATAGTATAGACTTAATTTTTTGGCTCATAAGTAAGTCCTCTTATAGAAGAGAAGGGCATTTTCATCCTCTCCTATAACACAAAAAAAGTACATTGTTGAGCTCTAATAATAAAAGACACTCCAGCCGCTCCTTCCTATTATTTCTTTCTTTAACAAAACCTTTTTCATTCAGTATCCCAATAAACGAAAAATGATTTCTGGTAATTTGTACAAGATATATTTATATATCCACTCACTACTTTGTCGATTTAGAAATTGATCGATCATAATTTACTTGCATTTAACCTTTTTTTACCAATTCAACTAGAAACGCATTGCAAAACTAATTAATTAAAAATAAACCGAGTTACATTAATAGAAACCGACTGAGTAAACACCATAATTTTCTAGATGTTAACAATCAAACGAACTGATTTTTCATTTTTGCCCTTCAAATAGATTTATCTTTAATTTTTTAAATTAGCAATATATAATATATATAATATGATATATTTGAAGATAAATATAAAATATGAAAAAGAAAATACATTAATCTATCATTATTAGCCAGGAGTAGGGGTGGCAAATGGGCGGGTTGGGTCAAATTTGGGTGGGTTGAAAATGGGTCAACATAAAATGGGTAATAATTCAACCCGCCCATATTTGATATGGGTAAAAATGGATTGGGTAAGAAATGGGTTGGGTAAAATACTAGTTTACCCATATTTTTATGAGTAAATAGTACTCTACTTAAAAATTCAACATGAAGAAAATATTTTAGTCTTTTTTTAGATGAAAAATGTTGAAAATGCTTCATTTAATTTTATTGTATCATAAAAGTAAAAAAAAAAAATCCTATAACTTTTCAATATAAAATAAAATTATGTAATAACAAGGGGAAACTATTTTTAATTTCAAAGTAAATGACTATTTGCATTTTAGGACTAAAACATGCTTAATGCACTTTAAGCAATGTCAATACTAATTCATGATTTGCTTATTTTACACTATTATTTATTATCCAATATAAATTTAAACAAATACAAAAATATAATTATAAGTAACAAAAGAAATGTACATATAAAATATATATTTTTGGAGGGACAAAGACCTCGCCTTTTCAATTATAGTGAAAAGTAATTAGTTCTATAGAAGAACATAAAAAATAAGAGAAATTACAATATTTTTAGTGATATCATGAATTTATAGTGAATAAAAGTTAGAAGCTTAACCCATATGACTAATCCATACTTTACCCATATTTTTATGGGTTGAATATGGGTATCAACCCATATTTTACCCATGCAAAAAATCACTTACCCAATCCATTAAAATATGGGCGGATTGGGCGGGTTACCAAAATATGAGCTCATTTTGCCGGCACTAGCCAGGAGCATGGCTATATCCACATGCATATGTGGGCTATAAACTAAATAATGGTATTGGGCCTAAAGGCCCAAAACATATTCCACTCAAACAAGATTCGGAAAATTACGGCCCAATGCTTTCGGCCATCTTATTTACAAAAAGTATGTACGTGGTATATAAATAGTGTATATTTTATGCTAAAAAAAAGTAGATGCTTATAGAGAAACAAGTAGTAGCATTTTTAGTACCACAAAATAATTCCTCCATTTCAATTAATGTGACATATATTGATCAAGACACAAAATTTAAATACGTGGACATAAATATGTAATAATTTTTGTATGGTTATATGAGTATTCCCTCCGTTTCTATTTATATGTCACCATTTTAGGTTTCACCTCTGTAAGAAACTAGGTAAGTTTATCGTACCTTATTTAGTGTTCTCTTAAAGTCAAGTTTTCATTGTGAATAATTTATTTAATTTTTCTATGTTGGTCAAATTTATTCTTTCAAGACTAATAACTCTCAAGAATAAAATGGCAAGGATAGTGTCATTTATGCATTAATTTAGTAAGGACGACATATAAATAGAAACGGAGGGTGTAATTTTTTTTGGAACTTGTGCTCTTTAATACTCCCTCCGTCCACTTTTAATTGTCATAGTTTCCTTTTTTAGAGTCAAACGATAAGAACTTTGACCAATATTTTACGGTGTATTTTTTCATCATATTGATATACAAAAAATTGCAATTTATAGTACTTTTCGTATAGTTTTTGAATATCTAATTATTATTTTTGTTTAAATTATCAAATTAATGTTATCTAATTTAACTTTGAAAATTAGTCAAATTGACTTTCGAAAAGTGCAACCTGACAATTAAAAGTGGACAAAGGTATTTAACAATATTTCCGTGCTAAACTTGTCATTAAGAAAAATGAGAAGTTTAAGTTAAATCATTTTATAATTTAGCAAGCTATCATTCTTTTCTGAGACAAACTAAAAAAAAATGTTGCCATTTATATTGAGGACACATGCACCAATAATATAACCGATAAAAACAAAACTCCGGGAAAAGGGCAAAAAAAGAAAGAAATAGAGGCCTGTCCATAATGTTCTTGCCATTGCACCTAGTAAAATTTCTTGTAAAATCAACAAAAAAGAAGAAGGAAATTAAATTACAAAGAGAGCTCATGCACATATGAAGTGAACTTCAAGATAACCAAACCAATATATACACATAATACATGTATATATTATGTATATCGACTAGCAGATGTAGATATTTTAATTTTGATCGAGCGATCAAATATGTAACTGCCCTTTTTTCTAGAGATTCTTGTAAGGAGTAATTTTGATAACTAAACCAGGGAAAACATCATCAGGATCATGAATATGTGGATTTTCTTCAACAATAAAAGGATCATTACATTTTTCACTTATTGTATGTAATGTTTCTCCTTCTTTCACTACATATATTTCATCACATGCCATCTTCTTATAATTCCCTTGCATTTGCACTATGAATTCATTATGATCACTCTCACTTGATTCACAACAACTCAACACCAACATAATTGCCAAGAACAATGCACAATACCATGAAATCGTCTCCGCTAAAACCGTCGATGAATGAACACTAGACATTATATGGAAATGTTGTTAAAAATGTTGTAATTTTGGAGGATATTTGTAGGGGTGTTTTGTAAGAGGATTAGGAAGAAATGGAGTGTGTGTGTGTGTGTGTTTGTTTAAATGGAATTGAAGTAGTTGTAGGTGGAGTGGGTAATGTGAAATTGTTGGGAGTTGAAAGGGTTCATTCAAGGGATGTGGGAGGGTAGGTAAAATGTCAGGGGGGGGGGGGGTCAAGAATTATGTATGAGATAAGAGGGAAAATTTATATGTTTGTTCAACTGCTTTTTTTTTCTTCCAAATACTCGTTATGTTTCAATTTATATGATCACATTATTTGACTTGATACTAAATTTAAGAAGAAAAAAATGAAGACATTTGAAACTTGTGATCTAGAACATTTCTTGACTATTTATATGATTGTAAATCATTTTATCAAAGATAAAAAAAATAAAATTAA
Organism: Solanum chiquidenum; assembly: GCA_029582725.1. Taxonomy (NCBI): domain Eukaryota; kingdom Viridiplantae; phylum Streptophyta; class Magnoliopsida; order Solanales; family Solanaceae; genus Solanum; species Solanum chiquidenum. The sequence goes on from JAJOOS010004407.1 coordinate 18,711, forward strand.
AAATCTCCAATTATGTAAATTAAACATTCTTTTTTAGACGAATTAAAAAAGAAGAAGATGTCACATAAAAGATATGTAGGATAATGGTACTATACATCTTTTTTTGGTTTTTCACTCAATATTTGATACCTACATTGAAGTCTGACTAAATTCAGATTCGCGTCGGAAAATTCCATAGGGGATATATCGTGTTTCCTAACAAATACGACTACATATCCAAGAAGACTCAAACTCAAACTTTCAATTAAGGATGAAAGAGTAAATAAATTATCGCTCCATTACTACCCTTGTTGGTAATGGTACTATACATTCCAATTATTTGTCAAACCAAACAAAGTGAAGTGAAAAAGTTGTCTTTATTATTTTTGGTGGTGCAAGTTAATTTTAACAAAGTCAATCAAAAATCAACAACACCATTTATAGTTTTGACTTTGTTTTCTTTCTACGTTTACTCTTTCTTTTTCTTTTTCTTTTTCTTTTTGTCGTTGAGAGTAATAAATAACCTCCTTCTTGATTAAGAGGGTCTAGCATTAGAGGAGAAGTCGAGAGAGATCGATAGAAAATTACATTATATATTTAATAAGATTAATAAGTTATTTTTTTTTATTTATATAGTATATGTTGAATTTCTTTCGTAAAAATCTCGTCCCCATCACTATTTTTCAAAGATAAAAATCTTGACGTTTTGAAATTTTTGATGTTTTATACATCTTTTACTACTATCTTGTAACTTTTGAAATTTTGACATGTCTATTCTATAATATTACGTGGACAATTTTTTTATGTTCCATTGTTATAAAAAACTTTATTATAACTCCAAACAATTGATAGTATAGGTACTAGAGATTTCAATTTAGTCTAACAAACTTTGATAGCTAAATAAGAAGACTAATTACTTTACTAATCAATTATGAAAAGTTTATATACATAAATAACGATAATATAAAGAAATATTACTTATTAAATCTTCCAAAAAAAATTACAAAAAGTTGTATGATGTGGTAGGTCAACAAGTCCCTTTCTCAATGAATCTTTTGACGTTTGCCACTACTTAATTGACCTTTTTTTAAAGATGTGCATTGGACTTTTTTTTTAATTATCTCGTATTCATAATTTATTGATCTGATTCAATTAATTCACGTTATTCATCAAATAGAAGTTCTTTTTTTTCTTTCTAAAACTCTCTTCATTCTCTAAGCTCAAATATGAAATTTAAGTTGTAAAAAAAGGTGAAAATAAGGATCGTGTGAAACTTTGAACCGGACTTTTTTTTCTATTAATATTATACAAAAACAACTGCACTAAGTTTCTTAATTTACTAACAAGGATTGTCAGGTAGGGTAAGTACTATTCGTCTATGCCATCCTTAACGAGAGATTTTGAGTTCAAACTCTGAAATGAAGTCGTAATTGTTATAGAAATGTACTCTAAATGTGGATTTCGTGATGGGAATCCAAATTTGACTAAGCCCCTATATGAATATCGGACACAAAGTGTAGGATTTTAAAAGAATTTTAATTTTCTTAAAAAGATTATTAACATTTGTTGTTCATCTATCAATTTTAAACAACTCGTATATCTCTTTGTTATATTTTGACTAAGAAAGAATATTATTTTTATCATAAAGTTAACACATTACTTTCTTGAAAATGCAATTAAGGTATAGATATGTTAATTTTTTCCTAATTAAGATATTTTTTTAGTCTTTCATGCATTATCCTTTTCTTTAGGTACGATTTCAACTTACGACATGATACCTAAAAGCATATGTGGAAATTTGATTAAAAAATATAATTCTGACAAAAAACATTATAGTTAATTAGTATATATATTTTATCGTAACTAAAATAATACATTCACTTTCCATATAAAAATCAAAATCATATAAATGACTCAAGACGAGCGCGACCGTCATAACTAAAATTACACATCCACTTCCATATAAAGAAGTTATATAAGTGACTCTTCTCCTTGGTCTATAACTCAATATAGTCCATATGTTGGAGCCTAGAGGGCTTACATATTTTACAGTCAAATGTTGTTTTGTGTGGCATTGATTAAAAACTTTAATTAAAAGTAGTGAATACTTTTTTTCTTTTTTTGTTCCTTCCTTAATAATACTCGAGTAGTTACACACTCACAAAAAATAATCAAGAGTAATTCCTCGCCTATCTTGTCAAGATCAAACTGAAACGCTTGAGTATAGATTTTTGATGCTCATGTAAATGGTTGAGGTCGGATGGACGGGACAAGTAAGATTATTATAAGGTTTATCTAAAAAGATTCAGATCTAATCCGATATCGTTTATCCACACCCCAAAAACAAAACACTCTTTTGAAATGTAAAATATATCTCTTCTCACTATCTTTTGCGAGTTAAACACCATTATTCTTTTTAATTTCTTTTACCTATCCCAAACCCCCAAGAATGAACTTATTTCCCATCACAAAGTCTATATTAGGCAATGGAAGGATGGTGAAAGAGGAAAGACGAGACGAAAGCAAGAGTTCAACATCTTATATATTTTACTAGATTCATTTTCGTATGATAGTCACCCCTTTCTAGAACTTTTACCACCATATCTTACCATTTCTTCGGAATTGTCCGCTCATAGTATGATGGAAGTGTGTCCAAAAATCAAGGGCACAACAGATGCGCGAAAGTTGCCGTTGCGCCCTTATAGTGAATGACCAATGCAAGATCATAAAGGCAGAGTCTTTTGCTTTCATCATCAACATAAACATCACAACATCAAAAAATAATGATCTTTAGCGGCAATAATTTAATTGTCGCTAAATATATTTGTATTAGAGACAATGGCACTATTTGTAAATGTACCTAAAACTTATAGCGACATTAGATCTAATGATAATTAACTAATGTCGATAAAAGTTTTAGCACTCTTTATTAATATGCATATTTATTGCTACTAAAAGCTGTTTTCGTTAAGTGCATGTTTACATAAGGGCATCTGATCAAACTTCAGTACACACAGGGTTTAAATGATTGTCATCAGAAATTATGAGAAAATGTATTTCTCAATTTCAAGAATAAGTTTTCTTTGATACAATGAAAACATTCATGGTTGCATCAACATTTTCTTGATATAATTCAGAACTTCATCCACATCAACTGTCCATGCAACTGAAACTGGAGAAAACTCTGTCCACGGATTGCTCGTATTCCATCTACATTACAAGATTTGTCCTTAACAATCCGAAGAAATGAAATCAGACTACTCTAAGATTTGCACGAAATGATCAGTTTACGATATGCTTACTTCTTTAGCCCATGATCCAAGAGCGTATGCCCAACGCAAATGCCCTGTGTCTCAACCCTCACAACGCCTTTTTTGTACGTGAAGAGGTCAGGTCGAACTAGTGCCACAAAAGTGACAGGATCATGAGGAAAAACTCCTGAAAACAAAAGTCGTGAGCTTAGAAATGCTATAGCGTTAACGAGGTAAGGAAGGTTAAGAACATATTTCGCGTATAAAAACAATGTAAGAACAGCAGAAGAATACCATATACGCCTTCTGACTTTACATGAAAATCGCGATAAAATTTGCACATATTGCACAAAAGTTTAGCATGTTTTCCTTCAGATTGTCTTAGTTCATCAAGGTCACCATCTAAGACAAGTAACAAAGAAAAATATCAAGTCTGAACTACTACATGTATACGTAAAAGGGGGGAAATCGAAGAGTTTTGAAAAATTCGGTCTGAAATGCACCTGTCATTTTAATTTGTGTGGTAATGTTGATGCCAACAACATCAATATTTGCTCCTGAGGTGAATACAATGTCTGCAGCCTCTGGATCTCCATATATCTGCATCATCGAAAACTTCCTAAATGAGATAATCAAATCATACAGAGAGTATACCTAGGCCTTATCCCTACTTCAAAGGTAAAGAGGATGTTTCCAATTGACCCTCGACTCAAGGAAAGCTGAAAATGCTATAAGGAAAAAACAATCATTTTGGAATAGTCCTCCGCGGAGATATGAGAGGCTAAACAACCATTAAAACATATATGTATACATGCACATTGTCGATGTCAAGTGAATTAATATACTGATTTCTATGAAATCGAACCCAAAGGGAAAGAAGATCACACACATTTGCTTCTGCAGCAGGATTAGCATTTCCCAAAGCAAAGAAAGAACCGCCAAGTATTACCACTCTCTTCACCTTACTTGCAAAGTTTGAGTCACGTTTAACAGCCTAAACACGAAACATAACAATGAAAAAAAGTTACAAATTCAAGTAATAAGAACTTGAAAAATAAGAAAGAAATGATATTACAACTTACCAAAGCTAGATTTGTCAATGGTCCGAGTGCAAGTATAGATACTTCACCAGGATATTCGGATACTTTATCCACCAGAAATTCAGATGCAGATTTCTCGATTTTGTTAGAATTTGGAGAAGGTAAGAATAAGTTGCCTAATCCATCTGAACCATGAACAAAGTCTGCAACATGTGGCTCCCCTCTCTACATAACAATATCTACGTCAAGTGATAGAACAGACGAGAAAAATATGATTGCATATGTTTCGAGTACTTATGATAATATATTTCTCCAGGATGGATAACATAAGTAAACTTAGGAGCTACGAATAATTACCTTCAAAGTTTCAAGGCTACCTTCTGCCACCGGGATATCTGGATATCCTGCAGTCTCACACTGAATGATTGATCAAGATTTTGTTCTAGAAAACATCGAAATGATGAAATTCTGGATAAATGAAACATTACATACCAAAATTAATGCATTTCGCGTAGCAGCTTTTGTAGTAGCATTTCCAAATATGGTTGTTAAGCCTAATATCTCAACTTCTGGTGTCTGGAATGCCATTAATATCGCCATGCTATCATCTAGATATCAACAAAACTCAATCAGATCGATGAGAACACATGAAACAGGACTGTAATCGGCCAAAGAAACAGCAACACAACCCAACCAGATCAAAATTTATCGCGAAAATGACAGAAGTTTCACATTTCTTCTTTCAGGAAAAATCTTGAATCGAACATAATCAAAGCTAACAAGAACTTCTCCTAAAACTGTTGCCACACAATTACAGAAATCATAAAAGAACAGAAATTTGATGTCTCAACCAATTTTGGCAATTTGCTTACATCTCTACAATATATCTTTTCTTTATTACGAAGGCAAATCACATCTCTTTACATAGAAATTACCAAATGTTTGATACTAAAATCGACTATATGGAATTCTTCGAATTTAAGAAGGATCAGTAAAGATTATAACATAAATAACGAAAATAAACAATTGTTGTTGCAGTATTAACTTTTTCAATCATCTCTTTGAGAGATGCAGACACTGTTGAGAATATAATTAATTAATTAAAGTGTGCTATCTCTAACACTTTAACATGGTATCAGAGCAGACAAAGGTCTCAGGATCGAATCTCAAAACTCAAAGAAATCCAGAAGTATTGAACTGATCATCTCTGTATTATAAACAAGCTATATATATATCTATGTTGCACGAACTCTTTAAAAATATTGACAGATATATATGTTGGATCCTCCAAAAGCTATGTATTACGAGAAAATTGAATCACACTAGCAAGGTAACAAAAAGTTGCTCAGAAATGGTAAAGAACACAACTTTAAACAGAGGAAAATCTTACCAATGCCAGGATCAGTATCTATGATGATTTTTTCGCGGTTTTTCGCCTCCAATCCATCAGCCAAACTACCAGAAATCGACATCTTTGTCTTGTTGAATATTCCACAGATTGCAAAAGAAAAATTGAAATTAGTATAAGAAAAATGAAGGAACTTTGAAAAATGAGTATTATTCCAAACAATATAAGACAGCTCTCACTATTAGCTGAATATTTTATAACTCTATTCTCCCTCCCACCAATCAGTGGTTGGCACAATTAGTAATTTCACCGAGCGGTTCAAAATATGAAATAATAAATACACATATAAATTTAGAAATTCAAAATTTATTATATATATAAATATAATTGGAATCATATATAAATAGTGTATACTTTTTTATTGCAGCAGGTTCAGATGAACCCCTCGATTCAATTGTTCTCTCCTTTGTATCATCGATTTAAACGTGCGGACGGGTATTGTCTATGTGCATTACAAAAATATACTAGTAGTAGTATTGGTATTATATGAATGTGTTTAATCTATTTCATATTAAGTTAATTTTTGACGTTCTTTTCATTGTTCAAAGTTTAATATGAATATTATATTTTTTCTATATTAGACATACATTTATTTGGGGAAAAATTGAAATCTTATGAGTGAATGAAATTTCTTCTAAAAATTAATCATTTTCAAAATCTGATTCAATATTTATGATCAAATAATAATTAAGTATCCTTTTATTTAGTTGTGATTATGTTGTATTCCCAAGGCAATAATGGATTAGATTCTTATCATCTAATCATCAAGGGTATATATATAATTTTAAAAAATCTTTTTTACTTAATAGTAATATGTAATTAAGTTTTCAACGAAGTAATGTCGATTGACGCATGTAACAAAGGAGTGTATCGAAAACTTGTGGATCATAGATAAGTAAAAATAATTTATTTTATGTATATACCCCTTTATGCAATTATACATGTAACAAAGGAGTGTATCGAAAACTTGCGGATCATAGATAAGTAAAAATAATTTATTTTATGTATATACCCCTTTATGTGATTATAATTCAATTGAGTGAAACTATTAGAAGTGGGTGGAAAAAAAACTATTAGAAGTGTGGAAACCAGATATTATTAAATTATTTGTTAAATAGAAATTAATAAGAAAAATATTTCAAAAAAAACAAAGAAAAAAGTAGTCAAGAATTTTTTATTTTTTTTAGAGTAAAGAGATCACTTTGGAATGAAGAATTAACCAACTTTCAAAGTAATTACATGAAAAGACCATCATTAAGACTTAACTACATAAATAATAGTACTTTTTCAGTATTACAAATATGAAAGTTTTTTTTACATAAATAGCAGTTTAAAGAAGTTGAAAAGAAGTTGAAAAGATAATAATAATAATTATTAATATATATATATATATATGTTAAATAAAAAAGAGTACGGTTGGTCATACTATTTGGGTAGTTATCAAAGTTTCTATCTATTATGATAGAAACTTTATTGCTTTTTCACATACTTCAGGTAGGAATAGTATTCAATATTGTGAGTTTCATTCAATTATTTTTGTACGCTGTTTGTGGTAAGCTTTATCTTCGATAGTAATTGATGTACATTATTTTTTTTGTACACAGTAGTTTGAAAATGGCGAAGGAAGATTCATCATCTGAAATGGAATTACACGATGAATTTGTTGAGATGGTAACACCAGTTGGTGAGCCTAACTTTCGTTTGTTGTCTCCAAAACCTATATCTCATTCAAATTGTTGTAACATCCAAAGTATTAGCGTTTTGCCATTACCGACAGTTGATCATAGTGTTGTTGATCGACGAAATGAGGAGAGGTCAAAGGAGTATCTGAGAAGGAGAAAGTTAGAGGAGATCAAAAAAGGAAAATCTATTGCATCTGATCATGAAGATCAAGATCGGAGTGTCAACGTCAAAAGGAGAAAATT
>JAJOOS010004408.1:0-18064 GCA_029582725.1 Solanum chiquidenum
TATGGGAATCCTTGGAAACAATAGCCAGTAGTAGTCTTCACTGGCTAGTCGGAGGAGACTTTAATGTGATTAGTAATGCTAAAGAAAAATTAGGAGGACGTCCAGATGCAGAAAGGGAAGTTGAAGATTTTAATCATTGCATCAATGTATGCAACTTGGAGGATCAAAAGTTTAAGGGTAGAAAATACACGTGGTGGATGATAGAACAGATGAAGATTGTATTTTCAAAAGACTGGATAGAATATTATGCAATGACAGTATGCAAAATATCTTCCAGTGTTAGAAGTGGAGCATCTGGTGAGAAGTGGATCAGATCATACACACTTGTTAATTAATTTCCATACCACCAATGAAAATGTGGTGAAACCATTTAAGTTCCTCAACTTCTGGTTAAAGGAAGGAATCTTTTATGGAATTTGTGAAGAAACATTGGACTATAGATTTAGAAGGGGGCCCTTTTAGTTTATATCATCATAAATTAAAACGGGTAAAGAAAGCACTAACTTAGTGGAGTAAAGTCACTTTTGGTAATATTTTTCAGGAGATAATCACTTTGGAGGAAGTTATCAAAGTGCAAGAAGCACAATTTGAGAGAGTACTTTCAGAAAGCAATAGGGAAAACCTTCGTAAATCTCAGGCCACACTGAAGAAGCAATTACATAGGAAAGAAGAGTTTTGGAAGCAGAAAGCTGGAGTGCAGTGGTATATAGAAGGGGAAAGGAATACTAAGTTCTTTCACACTATTGTAAAAGGAAGAAGAAGTAGATTGAGGGTAAATCGAATTCAAAATAACTAAGGGATTCGGCTTGAAGACCAAGAAGACATAGAAGAGGTAGCAATAGAGTTCTATAGAAGGCAATTCACAAAACAGGCAGAAAATGATGACTTTGAGCTACTGAATGAATTACCAGTCTTGATTACAGAGGAGAAGAATCCAGAATTACAAGGTATACTATCAAGGGAGGAAGTCAAGAGGGTTGTAATGGGATAAAATAAAGATAGTACAGGTGGACCAGATGGCATGACATGAGCTTTTATCAAAATACTTGAGAAGTCATTGGAGAGGATATATACAAAATGGTCAGAGCTTTCATAGGAGGGGGGGGAACTGCCAAGGTTCATCGCCCATATGAATTTAGTGCCACTCCTTAAGAAAGATGTTATTAATACCTTTTCGGACCTGCGGCAATTTTCTTTAAGTGATTTTGCGAACAAATTGTTTTCAAGAATAATTCACGAAAGAATTAAAATAGTGCTGCCAGAGATAATTTCAGTGGAGCAAGCATGTTTTGTACAAGGTAGAAGTATTGCAGAGAATGTGCTACTGGTGCAAGAAATTATCTTGGAAATGAGGTAAAACCCCGAATATAGTTATCCAATTGGATATGATGAAGACATACGATAGGGTGGAATGATTATTTAAGACCAAAGTGCTATGAAGGATTGGATTTGGGGAAAGAATCATTGATATGGTGTATAGGCTGCTCAGTAACAATTGGTATTCGTTTTTCTTGAATAGGCAACCAAAGAGTTTCTTTAAATACTCTAGAGGCGTTAAACAAAGGGAACCACTCTCACCTACGCTATTTATTATTGCAGCTGGAGTAATGTCAAGAGCTTTAAATTCACTCACGAGGAAGAAGGAATTTAAATGCTTTGGAATGCCTAGATGCAGCCGCAAATTGAATCATTTGGCTTTCACCAATGATATGAACATTATTGCAAAGAGGATGTGAAAACAATGCAACTGGTTGCAAATACATTGAGGAGATATGAAGATATATCGGGGCAAAAAGTAAACAAAGAGAAAAGTGCAATCTATTTGCACCACAGTATAGCAAGATGGGAGACAGTAATGGTAGAAGTCACAACAAGTATATTAAGGGAAAAAATTCCCTTCACCTATCTAGGTTGCCCCATTTTTAACAAAAGAAAGCAGCAATCTTACTATCAACATATACTTTAAAGGACTGGATCTAAAATTCAAGCATGGATAGGCAAACTACTATCGTTTAGTGGCAAAGCAATTATGATCAAGCATGTACTACAAAGCACGCCTATTCATTGTCTATCAGTTATGAAACCTCTAGGCAATGTCTTAAATCAAGTCCAAAAAATAATGGCACAATTCTTTTGGAGCAATTGTGTGGGAGGGAGAGGATGACATCGGATAAAATGGAGTAATTTATGTCTACTTGAAAAGGAAGAAGGACTTGGATTCAGACTTATGCGAGATTTATCAATGGCACTATTTTGTAAGTTATGGTGGAACTTCAGAACTAGGCCATAAATATGGAGTGAGTATATGTGAAACAAGTATTGCAGGAATATCCACGTCAATGCAATTTTGGAAAACTAGAGGAGGGGGTTCACATGTACGGAAAAAGATGTTACAGGCTAGAGATCTCATTGAGCATCAGATCTTATGGTACATAAGGAAAGAATTGTCATCAGCTTGGCATGAAAACTGGACTGGGTTGGGTGATTTATATACTATTACGGGAGAAGACTTTGCTTAGAATGATACATACAAAACGATTGATGAACTAACCAGGCATGGGGAATGGGATACAAAAGTGTTAAATGAGATACTCCCACAGGAGTTAGTAAATCATATTTTGCGGAATATTCAGCCCTCAAGAAGTGAAGGAAGGACAAACAAACCTTGTTGAATGCTGGAGACAAGAAGAGAAACTAGTGTTAAATCATCTTGGCACTACATTAGACATAGGGAAGAGGAGAACAAAATTTATAAGTTGATATGATCAAAGGGTGTGCCTTTTATAATGTGGAGAGTATGGAAATGCAAAGTTCATGTGGATAGTAGATTGAGAAGAGAGGGACTAGAAGGGTCATCCAAATGTTGGTGTTGTGATAGGCCTCAACAGGAGACACTAGCTCATGTGTTCCTGAAATCTGATTCAGCTAACAAGACTTGGTCCTACTTCTGTTCTTTTGTAGGTCTAAACATGAAAGGGCTTCGATTGAGAGAAGTTATAATGTTGTGGTGGGGGGACATAAGTTTGAAGCAATATGAGACCATTTTATAAAGCTTTACCAAGCTATATATTATGGGAACTGTGGAGGAAGAGAACTAGGTTGAAACATGAAGGAAAGAAGACATATGTGGCACGAATCATTCACAATGTTAATAGGAACATGTACATGCTGATAAAGCTAATGAAACTTAAATTGTTGTGCCTATTAACTGGCCAGATATGTTGAGAGTATTGGAGAGTTACTGTCCTAAAATAAAGTTTACGAAGTTTCTTTGGGAATTCCCACCCATTGGTTGGTTAAAATATAATATTGATGGTGCTTCTAAGAGAAATCTGGAGCTTAGTTCTTATGTCTTTTGTTTGAGAGATGATAAGGGAGATATTAAATATGCAGAAGGAGGAATTATAGAGAGTACTACAAATACTGTGGCAGAAGCTAAAGCTATACTAGAGGCATGTAAGCATTGTAAGTGTTTTATTAGGAAAATATAATTTAAGACTGGTTTAAAGAGTCGCCACTTAATTTTTAAGAAAAATCAAGAAAACTATTTTTTCAAAAAGATTAAAACAGTAAATCGATTGAAAATATACAAAGGGTTCGAGGTTCTTATTAGCATTTCGGGAAGGGTTTGAAAGCACCCGAAACGCCCGCTAATACGCGGTTATCCGACGATTAATTATTTGGCTAAAATAATTTAACTTAGTTTGACTTGCAAAAATGAACTATTTTACGATTAGGACCATTTTAATAGAAAAATAATGAAATATTATCTAAGTGAAGTATTTTATAAACTTATTTATTTATTATTTATTTATTTTTTAAGTCAAATGAAATATGAGTAATTTAGTTAAGCAATTAATTCAAAATGGGTGTCTTTCGGGGATTTGAATATTTTCAACCTTAAGGTTAACAACAAATATTAACAAGTAAATAAACATAATAAAAATGAAGAGGGAAAGAGACTCGGGCCCAAGTTTGGTTTTTCTGTCCGCGACCAACACTTGGGCCTAATTTCGTTTTGGACCAAAAGGCCCAATTCTCGCCTCCTGTCCTAAATTCTAACAATATAATAAACATATAAGTGGGCTTAGGCCCAAAAGTAACAAAATACAATTTATTTTGGACTTAAGAGTGGGCTTTTGGCCCAATCTTTTTCAATTTCTTGATCCGTCACATATCCTTTCAAATTAAGCGGATACACATGAAATTTTTTATTTAAAAAAAAAAAAAGAAAACATGTTATGTCACATAAACCTATCAAGTAGGACTAGTGGCTTTACATTTAAGACGAAACCATGTTATACCAAAATAATCTCAAATCGATCAAGGGCCAAACAAAGCTATGCTAACCATGTTGTTCATTAAAATTGAAGACTTGTATCATCAAATAGCACCCAAGAGCATCAAACGGAGGTATAATGGCCGAGTTAGAGGTGACATAAAGCGATATATTAAGAGCACACTCGGACCAAAATGAAATTATGTTTCCACGATACTATAGTAAATCCCAGATTGCGGAGATGCTTTCTATCACATAATAGTTACAACTATGAAGGGTGACTAAGGCAATAACTAAAATTTCCAGATTTCTAAACCATTTAAATGACACCAAAGTAAGCCGAGCCATGCCTTAGAAACAGAGAAGGATAAACAAATACTCTCAGCTACAATCTAGAACTCAAAAATATCGAGTAGCAAGTGAACAAGGGGACGGGTAAAAGAAATTTCTTTCAAAAAAGCTAGACACGGACAGATTTATAAACATGCATTTAAAGAACATAACTTCAACAAAAAATCAACTCATATTCATAAGAAACAAAAGGTACAGCGACCTAAAGCCTTTCGACGCTTTCTAAGCACATAATGAAGGCATAAAAAATATCACAGCCATCCAATGAAACAAATCAAGACTCGAGGGGAACATGATGATCATGAATTCGATAAAATATGTAAACAGAGAGACGATTTAATAACAGGCACTAAATCATTTTTGAAACACGGAACCTTCACTACCATTTCAGGAAAGGCACAACGAATACTAACAACAATATTTAGCTTTACATGCCTCGAATAAAAATAAATTGGAAAACTTATACAGAATACACCTCAAGTTGAATCCTCTACTGAAACTTAATAGTAAAAGAGTTGAGAGTCATATACTTGTTGAGGAGCAGCGATCGAGACAACGACGAACTAAAACGACGATCTTCACCACAAAAAAAAATTGAGCTCGAACGATGATCCAAAGAGTCTAGGCAGAAAATTGAACTCAAAACCGAAACTATTGTCTCTCTATTTTTGAAGTATATTGTGTATTCAAAATGTTTCTACTCGAACTCTCCTCTGTATTTGCTAAAAAAAGAAATTCCACTTTTTTCTCTGCCTTAGTTCAGATTTTCAACTCAAAACCCCCAAAAAAAAATCCCCCTTTTAACAGTAAGTAGTCACAACATAACCAAATCATCATTCTCATGTTCGACAAAAGTTGCATTTGTATACAATAATAAGATTGTAGCGGGTATAGTTTAGTGGTAAAAGTGTGATTCATTCTATTATCCCTTAAATAGTTAAAGGGTCCTTCAGTTTGATTCGTATCCCATCAAAAACTTTATTTCTTAAAAGGATTTAATCCTTTGACTGACTCAATGCTAATGTGCAAAGTATTAGAGGATAAGTGGAAAAGTCCATGGATAATTGTTGCAATGGTGACATAAATTAAGACATGCTTGCAAGATAAACAATACATTATCCAACACATTCTGATGGAAGGAAACAAGCTAGCAGATCATTTGGCAAACAGAGCTATTGACAAAGGAAATTGTTCATACACAAAGTTTAACAACTTAGAGATTGAGGGGATGAGGATTATAAACAGTGACAAATTACCATGCCCATATTTAAGAGTATCACCAGCAAAGGGATAAGGGGCCTGGAAAGGCTACAACATAAAGTTTTCACCATCAACATAATTACAAAAGCCTTGAAGGAAGAAAAAACGTGTGAAATGCTATCTAGCCTATATTACTCCAGCCAACAAAAAAGGACTCAACAAAATAGGAGGATCTGGAGTCAAGTTTGAACGAGATAACCTGGAGAAAGCCATCATCACTCTTAAAAAGTGGTGGAGCAGAGCTACCCATGCACTCAGTCACAAAACCACCTACAAGAGGACAATAATCAATAACCAGATGAGGAAAAGAAAATGAAAGAACATCAAGAAAGTTTTACCAAATGAAGAAGCCATCTTCCATCAGACAAGACCCAACAAAAAAAATATTAAGCACGACCCATGGAACCTGAGAACACAGCTAGGAAAGAACAGGGAAGTCAGCAGCAAAGAAAAAGGTCAAAACAAGAAACTATGTTGCTTACTCTTGTTAGTTGACACACTAGCATCCTCGACGAACATCACCATAACATTGATAACCCACAGCAGAAGAATGCGGAGACATGGATTAGTCCACGGTGGCAGCATATGTCAAGCGAAGAAGTGGATAAAGAGACAAGGTAAAGGAGGAGACCGGAGAAAATGGCAAGGGGAAATGAGGAGACCTAAGTTAGGAAACTGTGTCTTAGTTAGATTTATAGGCCTATCGAGTGGGCCTATCATGCTTTATTTGTTGTATTTTTCATTTGTTTTCATTTTAAGTGTTGAGCTAAGTGTGAGTTGGGCTATGTCTGTGGAAGTGTAAGGATGTGTAATTTGTTTTTTGAATTTTGAATAAAACACAAAATTTGCTTTAAAAAAAGTAAGAACATAATAAACCCCAAATGTCTAAAATATGAATGCGCTAATGATTCTTTCAACAATTAATATCTACTAGACAAACAAAACTGTAGTTGTTTTACTATAATGACAAGCTCATTGTGAAGAGTAGAAGCCAACTTGCCATTAGAAATGAAATCACTAATCATAAGTTTCTCATCAAGAGCCTAATAATAAGCTCTTAACCTCACAACATTAGGATGCTTAACCTTTCCAATTCCTTAAATCTCGCTTACAAACTCCTTATATATCTGTTCCCCTTCTTCCTTTAACCTCCTCACTGCCACTGAATATCGTTCCCAAGTACAATGAAAATATTTTAATTGATATATCTTTTCTCGAATTTACGAAACACCATACAACTAAATAATAGACAGAATGTGATGTGGTTAACTACAACCTGGAAGCTTGTAAGACTTCAACTTGTACACAAAGATCATATTAAGTCCATAAATGAAAAATAAAAAAGAGAATCAAGTAATAACTGATTCGATAACATTTGACAAACAATGGAGTCGAAAAGGTGCAAGATATCTAAGAAAAAGACTCAATAATCTGTTGCCTCTACTAATTCTACCTCCACTGCTACATCCTTATTAAACAAATTTTTGGCCAAATGAAGTCACTCAAGAGATTTGAGTATTCCAGTTCATTATTTGACAAATACAAACATAGACAGGTAAACCACGAAAATTACAACAAAATAAACCTATTTCTATCACAAAATACATGATAAATTTGATAATTTTGAATGAAAAATACAACAAAATTAACCTAATTTTCCCTCCATGCATCTATACAAACAACCAAAAAACAAACTTACCTAGTAAATATAACCAGTAATTTGTACGAAACTTTTAGCTTTATGAAGATTCAGATGAGAAAATCCAAAGAGGTGAGGTAGGTTTATTTACCAAAGAGGTGAAAAGTAAAAAATATTACCTTAGAACACCTATCCCAATTCCAAATCTGGTGAGTAGCTGAAGTTTACAAGTTATGAGGTAGCTGAAGCGACATACAAATGGCGGTGTAGAGAATTGTAGTTGTGAGAGAAGAATTGAAGTGAGGACTCCGAGTAATCTGGAATAGTGAGTGAAGTTTTCAAAAATGTATTTGTATTTCATGAACTAAAAATACAGTATAAAAATATACATGTTGTATTATAGACTTTGTATAAATAATTATATTTTCAAATGGGGGATCAAAACATCCGCTATTTATTTACATTTTTCTCTCTTCAGATGGTGGGGATTCTAAACCAGCGCTATTTACTTTTAATTTTTGTCTGCTACCAAATCCCTTTTATTTGATGTAATTTGATACATGATCAATCATTAAGTTTATTTTATAAACTAATGTTCTATTGCCTAAGGGCATTGTGTTCATACCTCCAGGCCCTAATAGATAAGTAGCCATGCTTTTTTAGTAGTGTTGTCAAGCTCTAACTGACCGGTAAGCTCCACTTCCTTTGGAGTTCTCTGCATGTTTAGAGTTGTAGTGTCTGTTGTTGTATATATAACTCATCGAAAAGTCAGGTCTTGTCTTGACCATTATCTATACTCTTAGAGACTTGCAGATTTGAGTGGTGAAGTAGTAGGTTGTCAACCATGTCACATTGCTACTGGTTAATATTAGCATGGTGATTTTGTTTGCCCATTGACGTGTTTCTTATTATAAATTATAGTGTTAGGTTAGTTGAAGTTGTTACTACTACAATATTCTCTGGTTATAATTCTAATAGGCTTGACTTCTATTAATTGGAGTTTGATTATCTGTGTTTGTGGGACTTGACTGATACACACCAATAATGTATATATTTAATAAGGTCTGCTCAGGGTCTACTATGGCATATGTGCTGGTCACACCTTTCGAGGTTGGAGCGTGATACTAAATTTGATAATTCAAGATATACCTTCAAATGATGCAACACTTATCATATGCTAATCTACAAAATGCAAATAAAGTTGAGGTAGAATCCCACATAAAACAATACAAGGGTGATTAATCCAGTATAGAATTATTACTAACCATTCTTCAAACTTAATAATGTACCTTTGATGTTTTATATCAATAAAACTGATTTTTTTTTTAAAAAAAAACTCTTATTGAACTAATTGCCATTATTTTTGGATTGAAAATTTTTAGTAATCATAAAACACAATCTTACTTCATTAGAAATTGCTACAAATTCATATATATAAAGTAATAAAATGTTAAGTAAAGGTTATACTCTCAGGAGGAATTTACTCCATTAGAAATTACTTGAGATTCAGATTCTCTTTAATTTCTAAATACAGGTTATTAATTTAGTTTTTGAGGAATTCAATAACTAAGCACACGAATTAGGAGAACAAAACCAATTTGCTGGACAGATTAACAAAAAATTAGGAGCATTAGCATATTACGTAATCTGATGTGTTTTTGTATTAATCATCCACTTAAACCAAAAAAAAATATCATCAAAATATTTTTAGTTAAATTCTATTTCTATATTTATTTTTATTACTATTAATAATAATTAAATTAAACTAGTAGCTTTTGTTCTTCCATTTCTTGCTTATATTCCTCTTCTTCACCGAATCCTCTCTCTTTTTTACCTACGATTTCTTGAAGAGTTCTTCACTACGATACAATAAATTCCATTAATTTTTGCAAAATTTATGATGGAAGATTGAGCTAAAACAATCAAAGTTCCCTTTTTTCTTATCTTCCCCAATTTTGTGAATTAGGGCTTCTGAAAAATGATGAAAATCCCGTTACCGGACTGTGTCTGATCGCCGATTAATCGGCGACCTTATTTGCTGTTGGCTGTTCGGTTTTGTATGGAAACTCGGAGCCGGAAACGAACGGAGGCCACGTCATCAGCGCCTTCTGCTTCTTCTCCTTCATCAGGTCCCACCACACGCGCTGTTAAGAGAGCTCGTTTTATCACACGCGCCGCCTCAAACTCGATCTCAACTCGTTCCCGACTCACAAATCGTTCCCAAGACCCACAATCGATGGACTCCACGAATGAATCATCCGGGTCGGGAAGCCGAACCAGGTGGGGAAAGAATCACGGGGCAGATAGAAATAATCCGGAGAAGGGTAAGGAGAAAGAGCACGAAATTAGGGATAGAGACAGAGATATGGGATTGAACATGGATACTGATGGGGGTGATGAAGATGATAATGAAAGTGAAGGTGGCGCTGGGATTTTGCAACATAATTTGACTTCAGCAAGTAGTGCACTTCAAGGATTGTTGAGAAAATTGGGTGCTGGTTTGGATGATTTACTGCCGAGTTCAGCAATGGTGTCCGCTTCCTCGTCCCAACAGAATGGGCGTCTGAAGAAGATATTATCGGGCTTGAGAGCTGATGGGGAAGAAGGGAAGCAAATAGAGGCATTGACGCAGCTTTGTGTGATGCTTTCCATTGGGACAGAAGACTCTTTGAGCACTTTTTCAGTGGACTCGTTTGTACCTGTCCTGGTGGGGTTGCTTAATCATATGAGTAATCCTGATATTATGCTTCTCGCAGCTAGGGCGTTAACCCATTTGGTTGATGTTCTGCCATCTTCTTGTGCTGCTGTTGTGCACTATGGAGCGGTTTCATGTTTTGTAGCTCGCTTACTCACGATTGAATACATGGACTTAGCTGAACAGGTGATAAAGTTATTCCTTTGTGCCAAATGGAATTGAGTACCACTCTCTAGAATTGGGCCTTGTACATAACAACAATAGCACTAATTGCATCTCAATCCGAAACTAGTTGGGGTTGGTTATGTGAATCATTCCATTTGGACTCATTTCATTTCAATGCTCAATAATTTGTATGTTTATGATAACATTAAGAGTTATTCTAGAAGTAGAAATTCTTAATATAACATCTCTGCTAAGAGAATACGCTTTTTAAGTGCTGCAGTTTGCTTAATATTGGCATGATTGAAATTTTAAGTTATGATGCTAATGTTTAACTTTTAACAGTCTCTACAAGCTTTAAAGAAGATATCTCAAGAAGATCCAACTGCTTGTTTGCAAGCAGGTGCACTCATGGCTGTGCTATCGTATCTCGATTTCTTTTCCACTGGTGTTCAGGTAGTGAGGCTAATAAATTGTAAATGATTTTATTGACATAAGCCATTGATAATTCCATTTATAGGTTGAATATCATTCTGATCTTCTTTTCATTCTCCCATAGAGAGTAGCACTAGCAACTGCTGCTAATATGTGCAAGAAGCTGCCTTCGGATGCTGCTGACTTTGTGATGGAAGCTGTTCCATTGTTGACGAATCTCCTTCAGTATCATGATGCAAAGGTGAGATCGTCATCACGTCATAACAAAATCACAGGGAGATTTGTCAAGTTTTTTGGCTTAATAAACTAATTTTCGTCCTTTTCGCCTCCTCAATTTGGTTAAACCTTCTCTCTTTATCACTTTATTTCTTGGTGCTTGGTTGTGTGTGTAGGTATTAGAGCATGCTTCTATCTGCTTGACCCGGATTGCTGAAGCATTTGCATCATCTCCAGAAAAGCTAGATGAACTCTGTAATCACGGACTTGTCACACAGGCTGCCTCCCTCATCTCAACCAGTAATTCTGGAGGTGGTCAGGCTTCACTCAGCACAGAAACTTACACAGTAAGTTCAATTCTTGAATGTGTTGATTGTTTACATTGGGCTGTAGTTGTGACTTGATTTTGTTTGCAGGGCTTGATCCGGCTTCTTTGTACTTGTGCCAGTGGCTCTCCATTAGGGGCTAAAACCTTGATGATGCTTGGTATCAGCGGGATCCTCAAGGACATTTTATCAGCCTCTGTCTCTATTTCACCTGCCATGAGCAGACCTGCGGAGCAGGTATGTGTGATAGCTTTAATTTTCGCAATCGACTGCTTGCTGTGTTTGTCACTATTTTCATAAGGGTGTGTTCAAGAGTATCGGAAAAAAGAAGTATAAATTTTACTAAATTATAGAGATTTTGAAACTATTGCATATTGGATATTTGTGGCATGAGGAGACAGGATTAGATATTCTATGTATTTTCACGTGGTTAAGTGGAAATGGACAATAATTTGGGGTTGAGCTTTAGTTTGTGGAATGAATTTAGACAACAGTAGGAGCCCCTTTTTGTTCCGTTCCTTTGTCTTTACTTTGTCATTCCCCCAAGGAATAGATGTTATACGAAAATACTGAGAAATTGCTGTAGTTTTTCTCGAGGAAATTAAAAGTACAGTCAAACACTTCATGAAGAAAGTGTAATAAGATGATTGACACCGCACTCCATGTGATGTGGATTAGCGGGGTCAGCCTTTTCTTTCAAAACAAGGTAGTGTATCTCTGTCTAGAATGAAACACCTGAGTCCAGAATGTTTTTTTTACAATTGATAATAATGAGGATCTAGATAGTTCGTTAACACTCAAAAGGTGTCTATTTCTTTTTCTGCTCAGTGTTACAGTTCAATGGCAGGCCTGAGAACTTTTCTACTATTAGGCTTTGTAATTTTTGTTTGGTGGGAATATAATTTATGTAATATGCATGACACATAATCAAACTGCTAGTTGAATTCAACCTCTTTCTGTAGCCACTTTCTGGGCATTGTGGTTCTTGCTTTTATGATAGATCCCAAGTGTACTTTTTTCTTATTGTAGATTTTTGAGATTGTGAATCTTGCCAATGAACTACTTCCTCCGCTGCCTCAAGGAACCATCTCGCTTCCCGTTAGCACAAATTTGTTCATTAGAGGTCCTTTTACGAGGAAATCCTCTGCCAGTGGTTCTAGCAGACAGGAGGATCTGAATGCATCTTCTCAGGAGGTATCAGCTCATGAGAAACTATTGAATGATCAACCTGAACTTCTGCAACAATTTGGAATGGATCTCCTTCCTGTTCTGATCCAGGTTAGTATTATAACTCTATGGGTATATTACTGTCACTACCTTACCATAGTGGACAGACATTAGAGATGTGACTTCCTGTTACTCGTTTTGCTGATCAGACATATGGATCCAGTGTAAATACAGCAGCACGCCACAAATGCCTCTCAGTCATTGGAAAACTTATGTATTTCAGTAATGCAGATATGATTCAGTCTTTAATTAATGACACTAACTTGTCAAGGTATGTTGGGACCAAATTAAAGCTTCATATTATTCTTCAACATTTGGCCAGTGGAAGCAATGTTTTTGCAATAGGACAACGTTTCTTTCAATGATATTTTTCTCAATGCGAGTTCTGAATGTAATACTTGATTGTAATGTCTTAATAGTTTCTTGGCTGGGGTTTTGGCGTGGAAGGATCCCCAAGTATTGGTTCCCGCTCTTCAAATAGCAGAGATTCTAATGGAGAAGCTCCCTGGAGTTTTTGGGAAGATGTTTGTCCGGGAAGGTGTTGTTCATGCTGTAGATGCCTTGATGTTGTCTGGGTCTCATGTTTCTGCTCCTCCCCATCCAACACGTGCTGAGAAGGAGAAACATAATAGACGCCGTAGCACTAATTCCAATACAGATGCAATTTCTGTTGAAGATCTTACAAGTCCAGTTCCAAGTACTGGATCTCTACCAAATTCGATAGAAATTCCGACTGTCAATTCTAGCCTTCGGATGTCAGTCAGTACATGTGCAAAAGCTTTCAAGGATAAATACTTCCCATCAGATTCTGAGGCTGCTGAAGCTGGTGTCACAGATGATCTTATACGATTGAAGAATCTCTGCATGAAGTTGAATGCTGGTATTGATGAGCAGATAGCTAAACCTAAAGGAAAATCCAAAACATTTGGTCCTCAGCTTGGGGATAGTTCTGTTGGAAAAGAAGAAAACTTGGCTGAAGTGATAGCTGCCATGATGGGGGAACTCAGCAAAGGGGATGGTGTTTCAACTTTTGAGTTCAGTGGAAGTGGAGTTGTTGCTTCTTTGCTGAAATATTTTACATTTGCGTACCTTTCTAAGGAAACAATCTCTGATACTAGTATGTCTAGGCTTCGACAAAAAGCAATCAGAAGATACAAGTCTTTTATTGCAGTTGCCCTTACTGCTGGTGTTGATGGTGGAAGTATGGTTCCCATGACTGTTCTGGTCCAAAAGCTTCAAAATGCTCTATGTTCGTTGGAGCGTTTTCCTGTTGTGTTAAGTCATAGTTCCAGATCATCAACAGGAAATGCACGTCTTTCTTCAGGTCTAAGTGTTTTGTCTCAGCCTTTTAAGCTGCGCCTTTGCAGAGCTCAAGGAGAGAAAACTCTCCGTGACTACTCTTCTAATGTTTTGCTGATTGATCCTTTGGCAAGTTTAGTTGCTATTGAAGAATTCCTCTGGGCCCGAGTTGAGCGACCTGAGGCTGAACAGAAGGCCTCTGCTTCTGCAGGAAACTCTGGGTCTGGGACTATACCTGCTGGAGGCAGTGCGTCATCTCCATCTATGTCCACTCCTGCCTCTGCATCTCGTCGTCATTCTGCTCGATCAAGGTCAGCAGTTAATATTAATGAAAGTGATGGAAGCTCTTCAAAGGACAAAGGTAAAGCGGTTTTGAAGCCTGCTAAAAAATATGGCAGAGGAATTCAATCAAAAGATCCTGCTAGAATAAGAGCTGCCTTGGCGAAGGCCTTAGGAGAGGAGAAACCTGTTGACGGGGAGACTAGTTCAGAGGTAATTTGTTCACTTTATTAAGTTTGTTATGCTCTGTATGTATGTATGTATATTGAAAATGTTTGCTTAGTAGTTGCTTGAGTTTACTTGAAATGAAGGAGTAATCTTGTACGGTTCTCAAATAAAACCTCGCAAGTGTTTAGAGCCATTAATTTTAGATTTCTTATTTTCTACTTTTTTTTTCTCTCCGTGTCAATTTTTTTTTTTGAGAATGGTAACAGTTAATCTATATATCCACTGGTACACTACATCAAAATATGTAGTCCCCCTTCTAAAGTATTACAACTTACATCTTGAACATCTATTTGCTATTCCTATGAATAGTCTAAAGTGTAAAAAATATCTTCTGTTTGAGCTATTTATTTATGTTTACACCAAAAATAAAACAGAGCTAAACAATTCATTTTGAACTCCTGGAAGATGCTCTGCTTGTCTTCAAAACATCTCCTATTTCTTTCTTTCCGCACTGTCCACGAAGTGCATGCAAGGACAATCTTCCATTTTCGTTCCTCTTTGGCTGCATTGCCATCCCTGTTCCAGCATTTTAGCAATCCTTTTATGTTCCCTGGCCTTACCCACTTAATCCTCCACGGATAAATGAGTATCTTCCGCAACTGGTCTGTCCGAAGTTCCTTCAGTATCTTTGTGATATCCTCCGTTAGCTTTGTTTCCTGTAGACACACTACATCAGCTTTCCATGTATGTTGAATCTTCGCCTCCTCTTTCTACCACAGTTTAGGCCCCTAACATTCCAAGGCACTCTTTCCAACTTCATTGATCCTTTATTGCCAGGTATTCCCCCCTACTTCTTGAGCCATAACTATAGAATTTGTATCAAGCTCTAATCCTTTCAGTTCATTCACCCCCTTCTTTTTTACAATGGTTTGCTCCCCTTGTTCATCCGATTGTTGTTGTCAATCTTCATAAATAATTCTTTGGCCTTCTTATCGCACCCTTTAAGATCTACACCCAATTCAACGCTTAGTTTGATGATGTGGTGTTGAATCCATTCTGAAGTGTTGATGTCTTGAACAACCTCCTCAACTGGTAATTGCATTTTCAAAGGAATTGCATCTTCTTCAATGCAATTTGCTGCTTCATCTTGTTCCTTCAGTTGCAAGGCCTTAGATTCCTCGTTGTCTACTTGCCCAACTTCTTCCGGTGATAAGCTTTCCTTTAAATGTACGATTTCAAATGATTTATTCCCCGGCACTGTTGTATTAGTCATACATATGTTGAATTGATCTTCTTGTGTCTCTGCATGTTCTTCCTCACCCTCGTACATCACTGTGTTCTTCATGACATGAGTTATTGCAGATGACTGAATGTGCGATATCGTTCTTCTTTCTCTAAATGTGTTTGCTTGAATTTCAATTGTGACAGGGTCTATAGTTTGGGCTTCATTCTCAGAGAAATTGGGAAATCTCTGAATTATTGGGTCTGCTTTTGTTGGGCTTAAAATTGGGCGCAAGTTTTGCAGCTGAGTAAAAGGTCCAAGTTTACCTTTGAAAGGCCATTCCATGTTACTTGGCACCTCATGTGCCTTTGACCTAGTCTTTCCCACATCGGCTGATGTGCTCACATGCCTTTTCAATTTCACCCAGGTGTCAGCCCTCATGTCTCTATCAAGAAAAGTTGGCACTGTACTATTATCCAGTGGATAATTCAAAAGCCCCTCACTTCTTCTTCTATCTGATTTCACAGTGACTGGAGCTTCCACCCACACCAGAATTGTATAGATAAGACCTTCAGTTTCCACTTCAACTTCTTTTGGAATCTCCTTTCCATCCCCATCCACTTTAATTCGAGCCCAGTGAAGATGATTTCTCATAGTTGCCTCCTCCTCTGTTTCAATGAATCCACCACAATGGTCACCTATCTCTTCAAATATCTTCTGTGACCAGAGATTCAATGGTAAACCCAACAATCTAACCCAGACCCAATCCCTGTTGATCTCCTCTGGCCAGCATTCGACAGTAGGATTCCACCATTGGAGATTCAGTTTTTTCTTTTGCCAAGTCCATTCTCCCGTCATGACATGTTCTGCAGCTGTCCTCGTGAGGAATTCAAAGAGATACTGGGAGTCATTCATGCCGAAGACATTAACTCCAAAAATTGACTTCCATGTGTTACATGCCCATTTCCTCACATCACTCAAAGCTGGCGTCTCTTTTGGCGACATTTGAAATTTTCCAACTACGCATCGGCTCAACAAATCTGATTCTGTCCTTGTTGAACCTCCAATTACAAATATTTTGTTGTTTCTTGCTGCTATGTGTGCTGTTTTGGTCTCCTCCGTCATCCATCTGCTGTTTTTGAAAGCCTCCTTGTACGAGATTTTTGTTTGTCTATTTCTGCTAGGAATAGGGTTCTTCACTCTGTTTGTATCGTCGATAAAGTTAGTAAATTTATGGGCTATATTTCCCCAACCCTCTTTATGAGGACTCTCTGGTGTAATAATAATAGATTTACTTCCCCCTTGAATGGCGATGAAGCTGATGTACCTACCACTTTCATTATATTTCAGAGTACAAAAGAACTCTGAAAAGTGGTCCTTCATGTTCCATCTCTTTACTGTCTTCCTCTTTTCTACTGTAGCTGCATTGAAGACGAACAATAACCACTTCATGACATTAATGCTAATAGTAACTTGTCTCATTAAATATCTGCTGCGCTCGATCCAATCGAACCATACTTCTGAATCTGAGTATCTCTTAGTAATGTCATAGGATTTAAACCTTGCATTATAAAAGATCCTATCTTCTCCCATATCTATTGAAAACTCTGGCCAGAGCAGCCGTAAAATTTCTCCCCCGGAGACAGAAAAATTCAAAAAGGACTAAAACTGACTACCTTGTAAAAAGTGCTTGAGAGCATTTTTCCTATTCAGCCATGTAACTATTGTAATGCTCCTCCGTGTCAACTATTTGTTGGTGCAATAGGATGATTGTTTAAAATAAGAAAAGATAACATGAAACTTGTGAAGGTATCCACCACATTAGTCCCTGTTATAATAGTATAACAGTGATCAAGCCAACAACAACAACATACCCAGTGAAATCCCACTAAATGGGGTCTGGGGAGGGTAGAGTGTAAGTAGACCTTACTACTACTTCGTGGAGGTAGAGAGTCTGGTTCCGAAAGACCCTCAGCTCAAGTGCATCAAACCCAAGTTAAAGAAAAGGAAAACACGGAAGAAATCAATGTAGAAAGCATAGTAGTTAATAAGAAAAGCAAGCAGTGTACAATTAACAAAAGAAACAATAACAACAATAAATTGGAATGGGAAGTGAAATGCAATAAACATGTGGCTACAAATAATTAAAAACAAGAACTATAAGGGGTCGTTTGGTACAAACATTGATAATGCAGGGATTAGTAATGCAGGGATTAGTAACGCAGGGATTAGTAATGCAGGGATTAGTAGTGCAGGGATTATTTTTTGTCAAGTGTTTGGTTCATTACTTTCCACTTAATCTTGTGTTTGATTTAAAACTCTACAAAAAAAATCTTTCCTATTATACCCTTGTGTTATTATGAGATTGTTTATTTCATGTAATTGAGTCAAGGTAGATAACCGGACCATAACACTACAATATTATTTTTTTTAGAAAATAACAACAAAGAAAAAGAGTGTTATATAAATTGAAACAATTTTTTTCTTTTTTGTGCATAATTAATAA